>RJWM01020723.1:0-36519 GCA_004363535.1 Dasyprocta punctata | reverse complement strand
ACACACACACACACACACACACACACACACAAACGGCACAAAACTTGAATAGACAGACCAGGGATTTAGCTCAGGGGCTTAAGCACTTGCCTGGTAAGCTCGAGGTTGTGAGTTCGATCCTCGGGACCAAAAACAAACAAACAAACAAACAAACTTGAATAGACATTTCTCCAAGAAGATATACAAATGGCCAATGAACACATGGAAGGATGTCCAATATCACACCTGTAATCCCAGCACTCAGGGAGGCTGAGGCAGGAGAATCTCAAGTTGAAGCCCAGTTGGGTACCTTAGCAATTTAGTGAGACTCTTTGTAAGATAAAAAAATAAAAATAAAAAGGGCTAAGGATATAGCTCAATGTGAAGGCCTTGGGTTCAATCTCAAGTACCACACACATACTCCTACACACAAAAAGCCAAATAAGCAAAAAACAGAAAAGAGGAAGTGTTGATAAGGACGTCAGAAACGGGAACCCGCATACACTGCTGATGGGAATGTAAAATGGTGCAGCTGCTTCTGAAAAGAGGGTGCCCCATAGTTAAGCACAGAATTACCATAAGACCAATTCCTCTTTCAAGTATATACTAAAAAGAACTGAAAGCAAGGACTTCAACAGACATTCCTAGCAGCATCATTCACAATTGCCAGAATGGATAAACAGCCCTAGTTTCCGTGGATGGATAAATAAAATGTGATACAGGGGCTAGAATGCAACCTCAACAAGGAATGAAATTCTAACCCATCTACAACATCGATGAACCTTGAAAACATTCTAACCCATCCACAACATCGATGAACCTTGAAATAAGCCAGACATAAAAGGTCAAATATCATGATTCCACTTATATGAGACATCTACAACAGTCAAATACATAGAAAAGTAGAACAAGCCGGGCATGGTGGTGCATGCCTTTAATCCCAGAACTCAGGAAGCTGAGGTAGGAGGAGCATTGTGAGTTCGAGATCAGCTTGGGCTACAATGTGAGTGCAAGGCTGGCCTGAACTACATAGTGCAACCCTGTTTCAAAAAACTAGGGCTAGGAGTTTGGCTCCGTGGCTTATAAGTTTGATCCCCCCGTGCCACAAAAAAAAAAAAAAAAAAAAAAAAAAGAGAAAGAGAGAAGTAGAACAGTGGTTGGGGGGGGGCATGCTGAGGCAGGGGCATGGGGAAATTACTGTTTACTTATCTGGTACATTGTTAGCTGGGAATGATGGAAAACTACTAGAGATGCACAGTGAATGTAACTTAGTGTCACTGAATTGCACGCTTAAAATGGTTAAGAGTAAATTTCATGTTAGTGTATCTTTTATATGAGGGAAAAAACATTACTATGCCCCCTAGTTACATGCCAGAAGCTATATTCTGATGAACAAGATCATTCACTCCTGCCCAAGGGACGTAGCAGTCTTAGAGGAGCAGCAGATAAGTCAACAGACAAAGTACAATAGGATAAATCTTCCAATAAAATAAAATAGGCTTTTACAGAAACACACAAGCAGCACACCTAATCTAGTTTGGAGAGAACAGGGAAGGCTTCCTTGAGAAAAGTGACATTGTAACTGAAACCTGAAGGACAGACTGCTGGAGTGGGGGTAGACTAGAAAATGGGTAGAGCTTTGCAGGAAGAAGAATTAGTATATTCAAAAGATCAGAGACAAGGTAGATCAAGACACTTGAGTGCTGCAAATAGTTTAGGGGAAGTGGCCTTTAGAAAATTAGCTAACAGGTAAGGTGACGCCACATCAAGAAGGCAAAAAGGAGGTACTGAAGACTTAAATACAGAATGGCGATCTAAATTACATTTCAGGAAGGTTCTGGCTACAGTGGAAAAGAGGAGGGAGGGAGGCTAAGAGCAAGTCTAGGCAGAAGACTGTTGTAGCAACTCAGCTGAGACAGTGATGGCCTGACCCAGGCAGTAACAAAAGGGATGACAAATTGAACAGCTCTGTTAATAATGAGGGTGGAGACTAGTGCAGCAGGAAAATCAAGGATGATACCCAGAAGTTTGTCTTGGGAAAATGACAGGAGGTAGTGAAATTTATCGAGACAGAGCAAAAGTGACCCACAGCTCTGGGGTAAAGATGACTTTGCTTTTGAACATGTAGAGCCTCGTGTGCTTTGGTACATCTACATGGGGACACCACACAGGCAGCAGGATATGTGGCTGTGAAGCTCAAAAGAAAGGTTTAATAACAAGAACCAAAAGAAGAAAAGGAGCCTAGTAGAGAACTATAGCTAGACCCTGAGGACTACAAGCCAGCTTTTTAGCACACTGATATATAGCTCGTTTGGAATTAGCCAGAGGAGCAGCTCTTCTGCACTGAGAGGAAGGTGGGTGGCTCTTATCATAGAAGAGACAAATGCAGCCAGATGGATAGTTTACACTGTCCCCACTCCCAGGGCTCCTCCTTCCTCCAATGACAACTAGACGCCAGTCTGCCAATTTCCTACTTTGTGTCTTATAGATTTCATTTTAGAAAATCTAACAGTTCTAAAAACTGAAATAAAACAACTTAGTCAAACCTTACTTTTAATCATTTTAAACATGAAAAATTGCAGTCTTAAGCCTCTCAGTAGCAGCAAGATCTGGCTCTCCCTCTCCCAGGTCTTGTGGTCTGTCCATACCATGATGCAAGTCAGTATGCATGCTAAGTGAAAGTTGCTCCACATGTTCTTCTGTCTCCCCGACTTTGCACAGAGCAAAACCATGCTTTTTTTGTTTTGTTTTTTGTTTTGTTTTGTTTGTTTGTTTTTTGACTGGGGACTGAATCCAAGGCCTTGCAGATGCTCTACCACTGAGCTGCATCTCCTGCCCATGTACACACACCTCACAAATTTTTCCAAAGCTGATCTGTTTGTCTCTATCAGTAAGTGGTGTCTTCTTAAGCATTTTAAGTTACTTACTTTTGGTTGACTTAATATATATGTCTTCCTGCAGAAACCCTCAGAAAAGTCTAATTATAGAGAGGCCTAATATGGATATAAATGTAAGATTAACCATGATATAAGTAAGTTTCCCAGAAGATACTTCTGAAGCACTTAAACATTAAGTACTTGAGCATTTTGACAAAAATACATAGATTCATAGATAAGAATCTGCCCTATTTAAATGAAGTTAAAACCAATGATTAGAATGATTTTGTGTGTGTGACTAGAATGATTTTGTGCCATTTTGTTTTGGAGACAGGGTCTTGCTAAAGTGCCCAGGCTGGTCTGTGCTCTTAACTACTTCACTACACTACTTGTTATCACACTATTTCCCTTTTCCAGTGTCCCTTTTAAGACCCCATACAGCATTATTAGCTGCCTGGGCTCTGATACTAAGAAAAGCTACTTCTCTGAGAGAATTACCAAGATTCAAAATATAAGGCATACACAGGCTTAAATCAGAAAGCATGACCTCTTCACTCAGAACCTATCATCAAATAATAATGTGTTCAATAAAGGAATGAATGCACACATAGAAAAAAAAAACCAAAGGCTTCGTACCATTCAGTTGACCCTCACTGCAACCATGAGCAAGAATTCATTCTTTCAATAAGCACTTCTTAGTCTATTGTGTGCCAATATGGGAAAACTTAGAATTAGAAACTGGTATCAGGATACATTCTCCAAGGCACTGTCGGTCATGCTGCAAAGCAGATTTCTGCACTGATGAGTAGAAAGTTGGATTTAAATTGTGAAGCTTTGTTGTAATCAGTGAGTCTTTTTCAAATAAAATCTTACATGAAATGCCAATTAATAAAACACACAAAAGCGTTTCTGTTCTGTTTGAAGAAGGGTCTGAGTCCAAAGTCAACTTCATTTCTCTCAGGAAGCTCTGAAGACATTCTCACAGCATTAGAATACTGAGACAGACAAGTGAAACACAGGAAAGTGGGTATGGGCCTCTGTGAAGCTGGTATAATACCTACGAAGATTATGACAGTATGTATTGTCAGGGACTTCGTAAACACTATCTTTAATCCCACAGCAACCTAATTACGGAAGTACTGATAGCTTCATTTCACAAGTAAGGAAAGAAAAACTATGAATTCCCAAAGTTGCACTGGCAGCAGCCTCTCCAAAGTCCACATTTTCCCTAAACCATGATGGTGCTGACAGTGACCAAGATCAAGTACTGGAGTTGCCTACTTCAGAGGAGCTCTATAAACAAGAAGAGGACTTTCAGTGAAAATAAGAGAACTGATAGCTCACGCAGAGTTTTGCAACTTGATTAACATACGGGTTGCTTCACTGGCTGAAAAGATGACACGGAGATCAAGTCAAAACATAGGGCATTAAAGGAGCACCAAGTGCCAAATCAAAATCTGTCAGGTCACCTAGCTTTTGGTGTGGCTACAAGGTTTGGATTTAGGCATTACAAAAGGCCACCTCATTTTATACGGTTTTTGTTCTTCACTTGCTTTGTCTATCACTAACAGATGACAGGGCAGAACCAGGAGATGGTTACTAAAGAATATTCCACTGACCAAATTCAGAAATGTTACACATATTGTCTATGAGGCTGTGTAGGGGAAGACGAAGGTAGGTCACCCAGGTAACTGCTACAGCACTCAAGAAAAGCTCAAGGAGAGACAAAAGCCATAGAGAAGCCAAGTACAGATTCGACCAGGGGAGTAATGAAATCCTCCTCACAGTCACTATGAGGAACAAATGATAGAATATTTATCAAGAGCTGTTATTCAAATATAAACACATACAAAGACAGTAACTCACTCATCATTTCAGCTACTTGGGAGGTTGAGGGAGGAAGATCACTGAGTTCAAGGCCAGCCTAGACTACATAGCAAGACCCTGTCTGAAAACAGAGTAAAACAAAATAAAATAAATCTCCCCAAAAACAAACACATTGGCCTGACCATGCGTTGCTAGGTAATCACAGTCATGATTAAAAACAGGGAAGATCTTTCTGAACAAGATATTTTTCTGCTAGGATCTTAGGAGATTGAGCTGACACAGTGACAAACTCTTCAAACAGTTACTAAGGCTACAAATTAATGCAACTTTATATTTACACAGTGCTTTAACATTTACAGAGCATTTTCTTATCCTTTACCTCATCTCATCCTAAAGGAGCAAATACTGCCAGATTCGAACTTCACAAAAAGGCGTTTAGGGTTAAAGAAGTGGACTAACTTGCCTTGTATCAAACAGCCAGTGACACAGGGACAAAGTATTGAGTGGCCCCTTGTCCATTTTCTAAGGAGGGAGAATTTTTTTCCCATTGAGTTTAGTTTAAGAGATCAATGATGATCTTGAGGCTTTTATAGGTAAATGGAGGTAACTCGAGACCATACTCATAAGTGAAATAAATCAGACTCACATTTGCAGATATCGTTTTGTCTCCCTAGTGTTAAAAAAAAAACTGAAAAAGTAATAAGATCCAAAATGTACAACAGATATTGTAATAAGGAAAGGGAAACAAAGCGCTCAAAATTAAAGAACAGTTGGGATGGGGAAAGGAGAAATGGAAGAAAGGAAAAGATTATATGTTTGTAGATATACACATATAACTGTATGTATGTATAAGTATGCAAGATAGATAACTATATTACTAATTCTGTTAGTTCATTAGAAAGAATAGTTTGTGTTGTCAGTTTGTCTTAATTTTTTTAATGCCTAGATTTCATAACTTGAACCACTACTTCTAAGATAACAATATGTAATATGTTGACTAGTACTGGTTTCTTACTGTTGTTTTTTAAAATTCTGTATTACTTCTACCTTTTATACTGTTTTGCTTTTTTAAAATAAAAAAAAAAAAGAATAGGGATAAGAAAAAAAAGAGAGAACAATGAGTTGGATGAGCCAGGTGTGGTGAGGCACACCTGTAATCCCAGTACTTGGGAAGCTGAGGCAGGAGGTTAGCCAAGAGTTTGAGGCCAGCCTGGGCTCCATAAGCAAGTTCAAGGCCAGCCTGCAATACCTAGTAAGACTCTGTCTCAAAAAAAAAAAAAAAAAGGATAGGAAAAAAAGTGAAAAACACTTTAAATAATAATAATAATAATGATAATGATAATGACAGTGATGATAAAGAGGCCAAGGAAAAATCTAGAAAAGTAGTTGATGCAGGAGAACACTGCCCAAGATATGGCTGAGAGGTTTGGGAACAGAAAAAAAGACAGCACAACTGTCAGATGGTGTAGTTAAAATCTACTTTTAAGGAAGTCTAGTGGTACAATGTCCAAGGTATCTTCTTTTTAAGAATCCTCTGGTGAAGATTTAAATTGTTCACTAAATCTGTTGGAATTGAATTTGAGATTGTGTGTGCATTGTTTCTGTTTTCTTTTGTTTTATAGTGACAAGATAAAAGTAAGGTAGCTCTTACAAAGTCCAAGTCACATTTGGGTTATGCTGATAAGTAGCAAGCAAGGTGTGGGCTAGAATTGAGTTTTCTCCTTTCCACCCTGTTGTTTTCCCATAATACCACACTGGCTCCAAGTATTGTGGATAAGACGGAGAACATTCGCTGTTCTTTTCAGAAACATCCATGAACACAGTCATCAATATCTATAGAAACATCATCTCCTAATAGCAACCAAAGCAACATGCATCCCAATAATGTTAGTAATGCATTCACAGCTACTTTCCAACTGGAATCTCCTAACCACCACGTGACAGGCTATACAGGGCAAGTGACTTGCTTAAGGTCACAATGGTAGTAAGTAACAGAGTCAGGAGGCACATACCTTTAATCCCAGCACTCCGGGGGTTGAGGCAGGAGGATCGTTGAGTTCAAGACCAGCCTGAGCTACAAAGTGAGTTCAAGGCCAGCCTGAACTGCATAGTGAGACCCTTTCTCAAAAAATAGGGCCGGGGATTTAGCTCAGTGGTGCAAGACTGTGAGTTGGGCCCCTGGTAACAAGCCCCCCCCAACACCCTGACAAAAAAAAGCCTCAGGATTTGACTCTTTGTTATATGTGCTTTTCCATACAGACTGATGGTTCTCATTCATGAAGAGTATAAAGGTGTAGTAAGCACAGTTATAGTAAAATAGGAAGTACATGTCTAATCTCACTTGCAATGTATTAACTAAACTTGCTCTTACTCTTAATCTCATACTTTTCCCTGAGATGTGCAAAGTTTTTTCTCTCAGTTATTCAGAGAAGACCAGACTAGCTAAAGATTCTCTAAGAGAAGTCACAGCAGAAAACTGTGCGCAATTGCTATGGTGTCTTCTCTACTGTTAACTACTTGACTGATGATGAATGAATTTGACTAACTCTCCAAGCTGGCAAAATCCATATGCAACCCCAGGGGTAGTACAGCAATCTTTACTGATGGATGCGGCTGCAAGTTGGTATGAAATTGGGGTTTGATAACTATGACTCCCTTCTGCTCAAAAGCCATCAGACTCTCCGCTGCTTGCTGAATAAAGTCTCAACTCCTCAAATGAGCACTCAGGGCCCCTTTCAGCCTACTAATAGCCATCCTCTCCTTGTATCTTGGTTTCACAAAATCATTCCCACTCTCACCGTACTTTTCCACTCCTACATCTTGGCTGTGCCATTCCTTATGCCTGAATGCTCTTGCCTATCTTTGGCTGGGATACTTGCTCCTATTCTCCCAGTCAAAAACAATCTCTCCCTCAATATTTTACTTTTTTTTTTTTTTGTACTGGGGTTCAAACTCACAACTTTGTGCTTACCAGGCAAGCGCCTGAGGCACTGAGCTAAATCCTTGGCCCAGCATCGTTTCTAACATGTAACTTTAGTTTCATTTTCCATATCTAATTATAAGTGCCTAACGGAGAAAGTGAGCTGATCAATCACTATAGCCTGCACATTGCCTTACCCTGCACTGCACTTTGCCCACAAAGAACACAGTTGGCTACTGGATGTGATGTAAATGAAACCACTATCTAGCTATTATCACAAGCAAAATAATGACTATAGTGGTAAGTAACCTGACACTACTCTCTTAAATAATAAATTCAGCAGCTGGAAATCCTCTATATCTAAGAGAACAAGGGTTCACATCAACTACGTAAGACAATTTTTGTTTTTCACCTTTCCACATACCCATAGTCTAAGATCTCTATGATAAGTTAGATGATGATTTGGGAATGCGATGATTGTGGTCAATAAAGCAAAGCAGTCCTAAAGTTGTCATGCCTTCATTCAGCTTACTAGGTGGAAAATGACAATGACTGAGTTGAGCATAATAAGCTGACTTACTACTAACAGGGATGGGGGTAAGACAAGTCGAGAAATTCTATAAAACCTGGATCACTGAAACACAAACACACAAGATAATAGTTACTTGTAGGGAATAGTGACCAGAGAGTAGAGGGGAGGCTTCTAGGTTGCTCTTCACTGAATATTTATTGAGCTGTATAGCCATGATTTCTGCATTTTGTATGTATGCTAAAAATAAATACTGATAAAGCTTATCTAATATTAAGAAATCAGGCTGGGGATGTGGCTGTGTGGCAGAGCAGGAGCTTAGCATGAGAGAAGCCCTGGATTCAATCCCCAGCACCAAGAAGAGGAAGGAAGGGTGGGAGGGAGGGAGGAAATCAGACTATTCAGACCAAGACTTTACAATAATACTTAATATCAGAAAAAATAAAGGAAAACCAACATCAACTTTTTAAAGATATTATTTTCTCAATCTTGGATGTAGTTACTTCACATCCCCATTTCCTCATTCATTATTTCTAGTAAAGCACTGGCATTTAAAACTCTGGCTTTTCATTTATCCACTTGAGAGTCCCAGAGAGAATTACTCACATCTCATTACTCAACCTATGTTTCCTGTACATATGAGTGGGAAACCTAAAGTTCCCCATCAAGTGACTCAGTTGCCAGAATGTCCCCTTCAGTTGTGACCTTTTCACTCAGTCATTCATTCAATAAATTATTCACCAGCGCTTTCTATGTACAAGACATTGTGCTGTGTACTGCAGATTAACCAAACGATGAATAAAATACCTGCACTCCGTCAGTAGAAGTACATGGTTTATCAGCCAGTTACAATACGGAGGTACATAGCATTAAGGACTAGGTACAGGAAGAGTCCCAAAACCCAGAATGTGGGCATGTGGGGGGGTAGTTTTTTATAAAAATGATAGCTAAGGTGAGAGGAAAAGGAAATTTGTTTTACGAACATGTAAGAATATGTGAAGTCCTAGGAATAAGACAAACAGAAAAGCATAACAAACTGAAATTTATTTATCTGCAGTTTGGTCCAATTGATCTCTAAACCTATGAGAATTTCTTCTAGGTAGGAAGTGGCTAACTTGACAACCATTCTTTTAGTCTTTGAGGCCCACTATTTGAATTAACATAACTTTATATAACACTAAATAGTATTCTTTTGCTCTAAAAATCCTATCATTTTTTCCTCTAGATTTTTTTTAAAACAAAAAGTTTTCAACACAAAGCCATCATCAAATTAAAGTATCTGAAAATTGTAGCTAATTAAAAATTCGAGGGAAAACTTTTCCAGCAGCTTTGGCACTACTTTACTATCTTATTTTGTAAACTCTTCAACAAAAATATTGTCATTTTTGCTGGTTATAAAAATAATATGCAATGCTGGGCATGGTGGTGCATGCCTGTAATCCCAGCACTCAGGAGGCTGAGGCAGGAGGATCACTGAGAGATCAAGGCCAGCCTGAACTGCAGAGTGAAACCCTGTCTCAAAAAGACAAAAAATTTTTAAAAATACACATTTTGCTGCGAGAGACTTAAAAATATAAAATATAAAAACCATGTATGTGCCTAATAACTAAGTAACTACATGAAAACTTCCCATTGTCTTTCCTTCGCGCATAATTTTTAAAAACTGGGATAATACCTATATATATTTTAAATCTTTTTATTATAGTTGGTTTTATTAAATAAGTCAAATAAAAAAAAGACAGTGACTTTTACAGATACAACTGAAACCCTCTTTCTTTTCCATACAATTCCTCTTTACTCTCCTCAAAAGCAACCACCGTCCATTAGGTGTTTCTCCTCTCTTGGTTTAAGGTTATTATCACATCAACAGTGCATATAAATTCAATATAAACAACTGTATTATATGCTTCAAAGCTTTTTTTCCTTTGTTAAAGAGACAGGGTCTCTAAATGTTGCCCAGGCTTGTTTTGAACGCCTGAGCTCAATCAAGAATTTGAGCATCCAAGTACCTAGGACAACAGGCATGTACCATTGTACCCAGCTGAAATTTTGTATAAATGCATATTATTGATTGTACTGAAGCTTGCATTTTTCTCTTTCACATTATGTTGACATTTATGTCTTCACTCATATTGTTCTCTAATTCATGCATTTGTACACGGTTCTCTCTCTCTCTCTCTCTCTCTCTCTCTCTCTCTCTGCTATTCGAGATGGAACTTGGGGCCTCATACATGGTAAGCAAGTACTCCACCACTAAACTACATCCTCAGACTCACACTCTCTCTCCCTCTCTCTCCCCCTCTCTCTCTCTCTCTCTGTGTGCATGTGTGGTCTTGCTAAACTGCCCAGACTAGGCTTAAATTTGTGATACTCCTGCTTCAGCCTCCCAAGTAGGTGTGCCACTGTGTGCCAGCTCGGTAGCTCACTGTTTGACTCTACCATAATCATTCTACTTTCCTATTGATTAACCTTTGTTTCTAATAATTACGTGTTTTCACCACTGTATCCCTTTTCTAACCTGGGCCAGAGTACTATAATCAAATAAAACAAGTAAGTTTGAAATACTAAGAAACAATGACCAGCAATCAGGATGTCTACAGAAAACCAATATACAGTGTGGGACAAAAGTGGCTGACAATCTGCAACACAGGAAGCTTCAGTCGGGTGTGTGCCAGTGTGAGCGATCAGTGACCTCTCTGCATCCGGGTTCTGTAGCCTGTTGCTGGACTGTCTGACAGCGCTGCTGAGATGAAGCTGTGTCTGGTGGCTGCGGTGCTCCTGCTTCTCGGCACGGCACGGGCTGAGGAGAGGACAAGAAGGAGGACATGGGCACGGTGGTCAGCATCGAGCTGGGAACCACCTACTCCTGCGTTGGGGTGTTCAAGAATGGCCGCGTGGAGATCATCACCAATGATCAGGGCAACCGCATCACACCATCATATGTGGCTTTCACCCCGAAGGAGAATGGCTGGTTGGCAATGTGGTCAAGAACCATCTCACCTCCAATCCCGAGAACATGGTCTTCGATGCCAAGCGGCTCATCAGGCGCACTTGGAACAACTCCTCCATGCAGCAGGACATCAAGTTCTTGCCTTTCAAGGTGGTTGAAAAGAAAACTAAACCATACATTCAAGTTGATATTGGAGGTGGGCAAACTAAGACGTTTGCTCTGGTAGAAATTTCTGCCACGGTCTCACTAAAATGAAGGAAACTGCTGAGGCTTATTTGGGAGAGCAGGTTACTCATGCAGTTGTTACTATACCTGCCTATTTTAATGATGCTCAAAGGCAACTAACAAAGATGCAGGAACAACTGCTGGACTGAACGTTATGAGGATCATCAATGAGCCGACAGCAGCTGCTATTGCTTATGGCCTGCATAAGAGGGAGGGGGAGAAGGACATCCTGGTGTTTGACCTGGGTGGCGGAACCTCAGATGTGTCTCTTCTCACCATTGACAATGGTGTCTTCGAAGTCATGGCCACTAATGGAGATACTCACCTGGATGGAGAGGACTTTGACCAGCGTGTTATAGAACACTTCATCAAGCTGTACAAAAAGAAGACTGGCAAAGATGTGAGGAAGGACAAGAGAGCTGGGCAGAAACTTTGGCATGAGGTAGAAAAGGCCAAGAGGGCCCTGTCTTCTCAGCATTAAGCAAGAATTGAAATTGAATCTTTCTATGAAGGAGAAGACTTTTCTGAGATCCTGACTCGGGCCAAATTTGAAGAACTAAACATGGACCTATTCCACTCTATCATGAAGCCTGATGAGAAAGTGTTGGAAGACTGACTTGAAGGAGTCTGATATTGATGAAATTTTTCTTGTTGGTGGCTCCACTCGCATTTCCAAGATTCAGCAACTGATTACAGAGTTCTTCAATGGCAAGGAGCCATTCCATGGCACAAACCCAGATGAGGCTGTAGCCTATGGCGCTGCTGTCCAGGCTGGTGTACTCTCTGGTGATCAAGATACAGGAGACCTGGTACTGCTTGATGTATGTCCCCTTACACTTGGCATTGAAAGTGTGGGAGGTGTCATGACCAAATTGATTTCAAGAAACATTGTGGTCCCTACCAAGAAGTCTCAGATCTTTTCCACAGCTTCTGATAATCAACTGTTACAATCAAGGTCTATGAAGGTGTGTGACCTCTGACGAAAGACAATCACCTCCTGGGTACATCTGACCTGACTGGAATTCCTTCTGCTCCCCATGGCGTCCCCCAGATCGAAGTCACCTGTGAGATAGATGTGAATGGTATTCTTTGGGTGACAGCTAAAGACAAGGGTACAGGGAACAAAAATAAAATCATAATCACTAATGACCAAAATTGCCTGACACCTGAAGAAATTGAAAGGATGGTCAATGATGCTGAGAAGTTTGCTGGGGAAGACAAAAAGCTTAAGGAGCCCACTGACACTAGGAATGAGTTGGAAAGTTATGCCTACTCTCTGAAGAACCAGATTGGAGACAAAGAAAAAGCTGGGAGGCAAACCTTCCTCGGAAAATAAGGAGACCATGGAAAAAGCTGTAGAGGACAAGACTGAATGGCTGGAAAGCCACCAAGATGCTGACATTGGAGACTTCAAAGCAAAGAAGAAGGAATTAGAAGAAATTGTTCAGCCAATTATCAGCAAACTCTATGGAAGTGCAGGCCCTCCCCCGACTGGTGAAGAGGATACAGCAGAAAAAGATGAGCTGTAGACACTGATCTGCTAGTGCTGTAATATTGTAAATACTGGACTCAGGAACTTTCGTTAGGAGAAAATTGAGAGAACTTAAGTCTCGAATGTAATTGGAATCTTCACCTCAGAGTGGAGTTGAAAATGATATAGCCCAAATGGCTGTTAACTGCTTTTCATTAGCAGCTGCTCACATGTCTTGGGGTGGGGGGAAAGGATAAATCGGCCATTCTAAAAAAACTGGGTAAAAAAGTTGGGTCAAGGGTGTGTATTCACCTCAGAATTGTTCTATTTAACAATTGGGTCATGTATATCTGGTGTAGGAGCTTTTTCTCTACCATAAATGACAGCAATAAATGTTATTTACAAAAAAAAAGTGGTTGACAAAGATCTTTGGCTTGAACAAAGTAGTTACATTTCTGAATTTTTCTGCTAGGCCCACCTGTGTACTTCCCTGTAAAACCAATTTCAGCAACAGAATCCTGCTAAGTCAGTTCAAGAACTCTTCATCTTTACTATCTGATCATCCTTGACATGATCAGCTTTCTCGTCCTCCACCATCCCTGAGATGATGTCTGATCACAATCCTGTTAGGTCGCTTAGCCAGCATGCCTCTTACTCCTGCTCTTTCCTCCTATAATTTTTCATTCACTGACCCTCACAATGCTCCTTGGTTATGGAGCTCCATTTGCCCACAATGTATTCAAAT
This sequence comes from Dasyprocta punctata, assembly GCA_004363535.1. NCBI lineage: Eukaryota > Metazoa > Chordata > Mammalia > Rodentia > Dasyproctidae > Dasyprocta > Dasyprocta punctata. The sequence continues at coordinate 22,997 of RJWM01020723.1, read as the reverse complement.
TTAAGCACAATCTCCCTCACTGCAAGACCCCACTGTGCTGGTCTCTTTGCCTACTGAGATGGTACTGAATAAAATCTTCTTGGCATGCTGTAACAAGTATCACTGAAGAATCTTCTTCTTTAACATGATCAGACAGTGATTAGCACAGACTGTCTTCAGTGTAGTATGCGGTAGAGAAGTGCTGAGGCATTGGTACAGCTTATACAGAAGGAGAATCCTCTTTAGACCACATGTAGTAGGAGAGGCAGGAAAGAAAGATATATTCTAGGCTAGGAAAGAATTGGTGGCAGGAATTTTGCACAGCATATAGGGGAAAGCAAACCTCCTTAGCCAAACGGCTGATGAAGATTCTTATTTAAAATCTAAACTTTTGGGAAAACAGAGACTAAAAAGTAGATTTTTAAAAAATGGCCATTCTAGTGCAAAACTATAAGGGAGATAAAATAGATCAGAAAATGACAACCTTGAAAATGATAGAAGGGAATCTAAATAGAGATGATTTTCCTTGGTCCCACCTTTCAAAATACAGTAGTTCTGTTACATGTGTAAATGTGTATGTGTATACATGTGTACACACACATCAGGACAAGTAGAAGTGCACAATACTGTGAGAATGCCCCTGGGGATTCTGATCTACCATTTCCCTCAGCAGCCCAACAGCCTGAAAAACACAGTCATGGGTCTCTATATACAGTAGATGATGGACACCATGTAACACAGAGCTTTACAAAGTACTTCCACATATATTACCACATTTGAGTCTCAAAATAATCCACAGCAGGCAAGTGTTGTTATTATTCTCATTTTACAGATCAGAAATACAAAGCTCAGAGAGGTGAAACAATTTGCCCAAGGTCACAGCGAGGGCCAGGAATGGGGGCTGTGAAAACACTTGAGGAAACAGAATAATGAGTATAGGTCACAGAAGGCAGATCTCCCAGAGGGAAGCCAAGAGTTCTGCACTGTGTCTTGGACAAAAAAAGGTTTGTTCAGAAGGGCTAGGGGTGTAGGGAGACATGGTGCCTAGGGCTTCAAATGTACCTGTAATTATTTCTTTCTCAAAAAAGAATAAATAATTATTTCCTATATTTTCCTATATGCCTAAAATACTTAATAAGAATAATTCTGTAAGCAAAGTTTAGAGATGCTACCATATTCAGGTTCAGATGTCGGTGAAAAGAACAGTTACAATACGAACTTGGAGCATACACACACAGTACCTAAGGCTTAGGTAGAAAAGACTTTTACCTCTCCAGGGATCAGGAGGTGAAAGGCACAATTATGGCTTGGACTGAGGCTGGACATAAGAGTTTGCCAGCAAGCGGAGTCAGAGTTATGTAAACACTAACCTAGAGAGGAATGGGGGATGCCCCAGACCCCTTGACCCAGGGCAGTGTTTGCCCTGGGTCACGGAGACTTCAGTGACAAGATCACACATCCAAGATTAATTAATTCTGTAAACTACTGGTCTGAACTATTTCCTCTACTCAGCAGGAAAATCATGTGTAGTTTCTAAAACAGATGAATGCACATGCAGTGAGTACTGCAGGAAAGCCATTACAGGTATGAGAAACAACAAACACCAGGATAGCCAGGTTTATCAGGGGGATTTATTCTCCTGTTTTACCCATGGAAGTCTGGCAAGTTACTTGAGCAAGTTGTGGCAACAAAACCTGGTCAGCCAGAGAGACAGAGGTTTGAGAACCCATTTCTTCATGTCTCTGAGGAAAATATTTTTTAAACCTCTTCTGTTCTTATCTGTCTTATTTATTTCCAAATCCTTCTGTATTAACACGATGCGGGGGGAGAGGGGGATGTCTTGCTGAAGGTGCATAGCTGGGCCAAGAATAGAACTCCAGCATCCTGTCTCTCGGCTCACTTCTGGACCATGCTACCTCAGAAAGAAACGTATGAAAATAGTAATTCTCTCCTACCTTACCACCGAGCTGTGCACAAGCACATGATCAATGAATGAAGTCTGTTCAGTGACTCAGCACTGGGCTGGCTCTCCTGTGAGTCAGACCCAGAATCCTGAGTGGATGGAATCACAATCAAATTTAGCTAAGGCACTGAAACGGGGTCTTTACCACCCATGGGACGACTTTAGGGGTATTTTTTTTTTGTTTGAGCAATGGTCAAGATTGTCACTAGTATCTAGCATCATGTTACATCTAATGTCATGTCTAATGAACCAGCTTGAATGAACCAGCTTGAATAACTCAGGCTGCTTCAGATAGAGCTCTTGGTGCCCAGAATGAGCTGAGATACAGAGAGACAAGAACACAGAGAGACAAGAACACAAACAAGACAGCTGATAAGTGGCTGGGCCACAAGAATAGAACAATTTAGAATCACACTCCATCTTTCCCTCTTTAATATAAGACAGAGACCCCCCAAGTAAGGTTTTGTCTGATTCCTCTAAAGGATAACAACTGTATACACAGGTTGGGGGCACATAATCGGTAAGCTGCTCCAAACTGACCCTGTCAATAGCCATTGGTTTTAACCACCTGCTCCCAGCAGGGAAGAAGCCAGCCTCTGAGCAGTGACCCCTGTGACAGATGGCACAGCACAGACAGAAAAGGGGCAGCCAAAAATACACCTTCCTACAAAGGAGGGAGCCCCGGTGTTCAAAGCCAGGAGTCAAAGGAACAAAGCAGTGAAATTCACCAAGTGTACCTAAAACTTGTCCTTAGGATATCAATAGCCTTTTGAATGACAAATGAATCAAACCCTTGATGATGAGACCTCAAGACTCTGGGCACAGCAAGCTGCCATTAGCAATGTATTACAACAAATTATCTCAGGGGAAGTGTGACAGTGAGATTTACCACAGGGCTCCTAGCGTCATTAAAGAGAACCTGAACAAGTAAGGCAGAAAATCAGAATATACTCACATTTCCAAAAACGCCAACACAATCTGGAAAGCACTGATTTTAAGATATCAGTCCCGGGTGGACTGGAATTAGCAAGAAAAGAAAAAGATCCATGAGTCCTTGCTCAGGTTTGATTAGGCAGGAGAGAGACATAAAATAAGCAAAAGTGTAGTGGCACCAAAAAAGGTGAGGTAAGGAAGCACCACTTACCACGACCCAGCACCCAGTCCTATGCAAGCAGCTGCCATAATCCTATAAAGGGAGCACAAAGTTTTGCCATTTTAAAAGAAAACAAAACAAAACGAAGCATTACAGCAGGATTATTCGTAATAGCCAACAGATGAAAACAACCCAAAGTGCCCCTGATCAAATAACAAAATTGTATGGCATACAATACATTATTGAGCTTTAAAAAGGAAGGAAATCCTAGCCAGGCATGGTGGCGCACACCTGTAATCCCAGGACTCTGGGAGGCTGAGGCAGGAGGACTGCAAATTCTAACCCTTCCTGTAGAATTTAGTGATTGGGTGGGATCCTGTCTCAAAAATAAAAATAATCTAAAAAGGTCTGGGGATGTAGTTCCTTGTGAAGGCCTTGGGTTCAATGTCCAGTACTGAAGAAGAAAAAGAAGAAGAAGAAGAAGAAAAAAAGGAAATAAATTCTGACATGTACTAAAACATGGACAAACCTTAAAGAAACTGTGTTGAGTAAAATAAGTCAGTCAGAAATCAAATACTGTATGACTTCTCTTATCTGAAGTTCCCAGAATAGTCAAGTTTATAATCACAGAAAGTAGAATGGAGGTTGTCAGGGGCAGGGTGGGAAAGCAGAGCTTAGCAGGAACAGGGTTTTCTTATTTTCAGCAAGGTGGTAATAGTTGCACAACAATGTGAATATACTTAATGCTACTAAACTGAATACTTAAAATGGTTTAAATAATAAATTTCAGTATATATATATAGTATCTCCTCACAATTTTTAAAAAAATAAAAACAAAAAATAACATAATGAAATTTTAAAATAAATTTTAAAAACAAGGTGAGGTTAAGAAACTTGACCAGATCACAGTTTGGAAATAAAAAGACACAATTCAAATCACAATAAAAGCTTCTAATTTCCCCCAGGCACTCCTTTTTCTCCTCCACCACAGAACAGCACAGGCCACTGTCGGACGAAGAAGGACAAAGACAGCCTCAGAGGCAGAAACTCACTGCTTAGCCTGACCTGCCGCAATGACTAATCCACACCACTCTCCTTCTCCTTACACTAGTCATTCTAGGTGTCTTTGCTCAAACCTTGTCTATTCTTCTCACCTTCATGCCTCAGCCCTCTCCCAAGAGTGGTCCACAGGGTCACCGAGGTTACCAGCATCACTCAAAAAGATTCTCAATACCTTCCAGACCCAAAAAGCCTCCCTGAAGTGTAAGGTATCAGAATACCCCCCCTCAATTATATAGTCCCTCAAGCCCTTTCTTGTGTACTAATAAAATCTATGCTGTAGAAGGCATTTGCAAAACAAAACACATACATTTCCACAGATCTGAGGTATCTTACTCTCACCTTGCCTCAAGGTTCTACCGCTGGATGATATTGTCAACATTTGGCATTGTCTGCAGATATTTCTGAGTATCACAACCTGGGTGGGGGTGGGGGGAGGTCACTGGCCATCTAGTGTAAAGGCCAGGGATGCTGCTAAACATCTTAAAATGCACGGAGCAGCCCCCACCCTCAACCCAACACAGAATTACCACGTTTAAATTGTCAACAGTACAGAGATTAGGACCCCCTTTCCCCATAATCCGATCACTCATCTAATGCTTGTATAGGATGAATGCCCCTTATCTGAAATGCTTGGGAACAGAAGTAATTCAGTTACTCAGATTTAGAGTATTTGCATAGGACTTTATTGTTTAAGCATCCCGAATGCAAAAATTTGAAATCTGAAATGTTCCAAAATCTGACACGTTTTTGAGCATCATGTCATAACTGTTTGGAGCATTTTGCATTTTCAAATGAAGAATGCTCAAACCGTACTTCCTTTACAAATTACCAAGAAAAAAAAAAAGACAGCCTCTACTACAACAGCTACAACAGACAGAATGGTGATCTCCTGAGGCTGTCCATTTCATCTGCTAACAAATAAGTCAATTCCTCAAATTCTGTCAGAATTTGCTTCTTTTTGCTTTCAGCCACTGGTCCTAATGCTAGCTCTTAAGGTCAAACACTGTTCAAATCCCTGTTGTACATGGCAGCACTTTAAAAAATAAAAGAGAACTATCACATCTTATACTAGCTGGTCAAGAAGACAATTGTCTACACATGCTTCTGTGCCTACCTAGGTTTAAAATTCTTGGACTGAGATGAGTACAGTGGCACATGACCATAGCCCCAGCACTCTGGGAGGCTGAAGCAGGAGAATCACAAATTCAAAATCAGCCTAGGCAAATTACCAATTTAGTGAGACCTAGTCTTAAAAAAAAAAAAAAAAGGCTGAGAATGTAGTTCAGTGTGAAGGGCCTGGATTCAAATTCCAGTATTGCAAGGAAAAACATGTCTTGGACTAAAATTGAAGGGCAGGTATAAAATCTGCCTACTTTGCATTGCCTAGCTCACTAGCAAAATCATGATCCAGACTAACAATAACATATAACTGGAGCTTACTGATATAAAACTATGTTGATGATAACCATGAAGGAGGTGGATACCTGCTGCTGGGGTTTAAGTGTGTTCCCCAAAGGCTCATGTTTTGGAAGCCTGGTCCTCAGTGAGGCAGGGGATCTTTAGGAGTAAGGTCTAGTAGGCTGTCATTAGACTACTGGGGGCGTGCCCTTGGAAGGGATTACCACAGATGTTATGGGCCTCTGGTCTTCTGGCTTCCTGTCTGGTCATCTGATCTCTCCCTCTCACATGTGCTCTTGTTATATGGTGATGCAGTCAGGGGACTCTCATCAGAACCAGTACAATGGTATCTGGACTTTCAGTCTCCAGAAGAGAACAAAACAAACCTCTTTAAACACTCAGCCTTAGGTGTTTCATTATGGTGACAGAAACCAGACCCATACACCCGTCAACCTGCTATTACTCTTGAATAAGGCAGATAACCCTTACTTCAGGGGAGAAGTGCCAGATCACTAGCCCACACAAACACTGGGATGCTGATAATAACACTCAATTCTTCTTTTCATTCGAAATAGTCTTTACCAGCCATTTTTAGGAAAAGTCAGCATGTAGTCACTGTACTCCCTTCCACTCCTAGCTTGTGAGAATTCCTACACAGTAAGAAACCTATTCACCTTCTAGAAGGAGAGTAACGCAAACTTTGGTACAACTCCATAAAATGTTGTTAATCTCTGCCCTATCTGCTTAGTTGGGCTATAAAACTGTGAGAAAAAAAATGCCAAAAACAGCCCTTGACACTCTATATGCATTGTATGAATAGTGACATCAGCAACCTAAGAGATTGCAAGGGGCTTTGTTAGCATGAAATTTTAACCTTGAAGGGCTACTCTATACAATAACAACGATTCTCCTCTGACCATTTTGCAGATTATTTGTCTGACTCTGATAAATGCATAACCACAGTGAATAAATGCAACTTAGAAATTATTCTGAAACCTCACCAACTTGACCTTTACTGATCCATCAGTCATTCATCTCATATGCCATTCTCACTCCCACTTCTAATCCACCTCTACCTGGTGTGTTTCCCATACTAAACCTATGGTGTCTTGGGGTCTGTATCAGAACTGCTCTCAAATCTATCAAGTCTTTTTTTATTAACTCCATTTCACAATGGCCTCTCTCAGTACGTACACTAGTTTCTCATTCACTTGGACATATTTTGCTTTAGACTTAGTCCCCAAAGGTTTTTTTAGATATATTAAACAGCCAACAAATATCAATCGATCAACAATATATGGGAACCTGCAATACACTCTCACGTCAGGATGTGTAGGAGATAGAAAATAATGCATACTCTTCAGTTTCTGCTCTTAAAGTGCTAAGACAAACTAAACACAAAAAAGCACAAAATTACTAAATTACATGAATAGATTATAAACACTAGAGAAGTTCAGAAAAGAACACCAAGGTCTCTCAGTTCTCATTTCTTTAGGTCAATGTCAAAAACCAAAGAAAAAATAGATACATTTATTCATTCCCTCAATATCTTCCAAGGCTTTTATGGTACATGGTGGCACATGACTGTAATCTCAGCACTCTCTTTCAGTGACACTGACCACTTCATATTGTCACTCAACTTTATAAATTAAGATTAGAGCACAAATTAGTTGAATACTACCATTACCATCACCACCAGACACAAGAAACTGGCAATTCCAGCTTAATTTAAAAGCTGGCTTACACTACTAGTTATAAAATTTTACCTGTCCTATTGGATAATAAATAGTCAACTCGCAAGTGACTGGAACTATTGGTTTACCCAAGTGAATATATTCACACAAAAACCTGTATACAAATACTTTTATTATAAGCATCCCAAACTGGAACCAACCAAAATGTCTTTCAACAGGTCAATGAATAAACAAACTGTGCTATGGATATCCATGGAATGGAATATTATTCAACAACAGAAAGGAATAAGCTATTATTTCATGCAACTATAAACACTGTTAAGATTCCATTCATTTGACATTCTGGAAAAGGGAAAACTACAGGGATATAAGACAGAGTAGTGGTCACCAGGGTTTATGGAGGCAAACTGTTAACCAAAGGGATGCCACAGAAATGTTTAGAATGATGGGATTATTCCATATGATACAGTGGTAGTATTTACATAATTTGGTGCCCCTATCAGAACCCACAGAACTACTCAGTACAAAAAACGAACTTCAACTTATGCAAACTTTTTGAAAGTCAACCAAGATGTCAGGGTATCCCAGGATAGAATGAAGACGGTGACAAAACAATCTAATGTATTAACTGGGCATAGAGATATACACTGTAATCTCAGACCAATAACAAGACCCTGATCCATCCACTCCTCCAAAAAAAAAACAAAAAAACAAAAAAAAACCTACATAAATGTACAACATTAACTCACTGAAAGACAAGGGGATGGGGCTGGGGATGTAGCTCAGTGGCATAAGCAACTGCCTGGCAAGCACAAGGTCCTGAGTTTGATCTCCGGTACCAAAAAATAAATAAAACTTTAAAAAAAAAAGACAGTAAATAAAGAGCTGACCCAAGTAACCATGGAAATTATGTTTTGTTTTGTTTTGTTTTGCGGCACCAGGGATTGAACTCACAACCTCGTGCCTGCCAGGGCAGGCGCTTAAGGCACTGAGCCAAACTCCCGGCCCTGGTTTTTTTTGAGGCAGGGTCGCACTATGTAGCTCAGGCTGGCCTTACGCTCGCGTTGTAGCCCGAGCCGGCCTCGAACTCACAACACTCCGCCTACCTCAGCCTCCCGAGTGCTGGGATTAACGGCGTGCGCCACCACGGCCTGGCTGGAAATTATGTTTTGATTAGCAACTCTAAGGCTACAGATAACAGGATGTATACATAAACACTGTACTCTACTTGCTAAATTTGTTGCTCACTATGGTGAATCAGTGATCATGAACCTGCTTTACATCCATATGGATTTGAATAAGTAAGTAAACTCCCATCTACCTTGATGAATGGTGAGAAGCAGGTTTCCTGTCAGAGAGTAAAATTCTGATAAGCGAGGAGGGAAAGTTCTGTAATGCTGGGGTACAGTCAGACAGTGGAAACCCATGTTTAACTTAGTATATATATGAATCAATAGATGCAGAAAGAATTATAAATATCCATGTATACAAGGGTATATGCAGGTTGAGCATCTCTAACCTAAAAATTCAAAATGCTCCAAAAACTGAAACTTTTTGCATAGAATGATGCCATAAGTAGAAAAATCCACTCCTAACTTCATGTGATGGGTCATTCAAAACACAAATTCATTAAAAATATTGATTAAAATTACTTTCAGGTTATGTGTACCAGTTGTATTCAAAACATAAATGAACTTCCTGTTTAGATTTGGGTCCCATCTCCAAGATATCTCATCACATATATGCAAATATTACAAAACCCACAAAAGTTTGAAATGTGCAACACTCCTGACCCCAGGCATTTCAGATAACAGATACTCAAAATACATATATTTCCTAGATGTATCCACTGAAAGGGTTAGAAACAACGCACAATTCAATGCTCAGATCTTGATTCCTTCAAGAAAAAGAACCACAGCTCCTTAGGAAGAGCTGATTCTGGAGCCAGGGCACGGAAAATACAAGAGGAATCTAGACCATTTTCTAGTTCAGGAAAGTAAGGAGATATTCAATAGCAAAAGAATGAAGGCATGTCAGAGACACAAAAAATCTGAAAGCCCGAGTAGCCAAAACTAGAATAATCTGAACAATAAAATAAATACCATGATATTGTATTATAATCCAAAGTATAAAATTAATACATAAATTATAATATAAATTAATAATCTGATAAATAAACACACAGGCAGAGGGGGAGACATTCCTGTACAGAAAAACTCCAAATAACACAGGTGGATTCTACCTCATTGAGGAGTTAGCACTTAACCCTTACCCCTCTATGCCTAAGTGCAGGACTGGATTTGGTGACTCATTTCCAAAGAATAAGAGGAAAACAGTAACTTTATGGTGGAGAAACCCAGCAAACTAACTTAAATAATGAAGGTTAACCTCACCAGTGATAAGTCATGCTAATATCATATCCCAAGAAATTACATGACAAGAAGAGCATGTCATTCTTCCTAAAAACCCATAACCTCAATCTAAAGCTTGAGAAAACATCAGACATACCTAAATTGAAGGTCATTCTACAGACTACCTCACCAGTCTTCCTCAAACCTATCAAGCTTATAAAAAAACAACGGAAGACTAAGAGAATATCACAGACCAAAGAAGCTTAAGGAAACATGATGACAAAATGCAATGTGGTATCCTACACTGGAACGTGGAGACGCAAAAGCACATCAATGTGAAAACTGGTAAAATCTAAATGTTTGTAATTTGGATAACACAATATATCAATGTTGGTTTTTTAATTTTGATAAATACACAGGGTAACATGTAAACATTAGGAGAAATTGAGTGTGCTATATATAGGAATTCTGTATTTATTTATTTTTTAATTTTTGGTTTTTTTGAGACAGGGTCTCACTATGCAGTTCAGGTTGGCTTTGAACTCACTTTATGGGCCAGGCTGGCCTCAAACTCAAAGCAATCCTTCTGCCTCAGCCTTCAAAGTGCTGGGATTACAGGTATTGCCACCGTGCCTGGCTAGGAACTCTGTATTATCCTTGCAATTTGTCTAAAACCTAAAATTATTCCAAAATAAAAAGCTGATCCTAAAAAATCTAGTTGGCTGTAATCCCAGCAGTTTGAGAGGCTGATGCAGGAAGATCATGAGTCTAAGTTCCCCCTTGGCCAATTAACAAGAGCTTGTTTCAAAAGAAAAACATAATAGGCCTTGGGTTGACTCTCTAGTATCAAAAAGAGGGGGAGGTTGTCTAGCAGGGCATGGTGGTACACATCTGTAATTCCAGCTACCTGGGAGACTGAGGCAGGAAGAATAAATAGCCTAGGCTATTTAACAAGACTCTTTCTCAAAAAGGAAAGGAAAGGAAAGCACAGGACAGGACAGGACAGGACAGGACAGGACAAGACAAGACAGGACAGAACTGGCTTGGAGATATAGCTCAGTGGTAAAGTAGTGAAGTACTTACCTACCATGCATGAGACCTAGATTCAATCCTCAGTGGTGGGGGCGGAGGGGTAGGGGTGAGCCCAACATTTCTATGTGAGAGATGTATAGGATTGTATTATTGGGTATATCTTTATAAAAAGAGCAAATAATGTATAATGCATCATTGATACACTATGCTGTGAACTAAATCTATTGTAATGGTACTTCTGTTAATGAAAGGAGTGAATAATAAGAGCAACATCCTAGTCTGTAGCCAAATAACTGCATAGGTTCTGTCTCCTATGTAGGAAACATTAATACTGCTCTCAGGCAGTGACTTAGTTCCCATGAGAATGAGTTATTTAAAAAGAGTAAGCCTGACTCCAAAATCTCCCTGGCCTCATATCTCACCATGTGATCTCTTACAGACGCACTCCCATCACTGTGATGCCATCCACTTACTCTGAAGTCCTCACATGATCTGAGCAAAAGCCAGCTCCACACTCCAGGATCTCAAGAACTGTAACCTAAATAAATCTCTTTTCTTTACAAATTATCCAGCCTTAGCTGTTTTGTTATATTGACAGAAAACAATAAAAAATTTCTTAATGGTCTTTTCTCTATTGCATTGCTCTATAAAGCCATTATCTGAGAAAAGATCAAGGGCAAATACCTCTGTGCATCTTCTAGTAACCCTGTATCACTCAAGCCATTATAAGAGCCATCATATTTTTCCTTCTTGGTCTGCCCCAGACTGATATCTGATTCTACACAGCATTTTATTTTGTTTTGTTTTTTAAATTTGACTGAGGTAGAACAGGTTCAGTAGGCAGATTCAAACAAGAAATTTCAATAAAATTTTGTGCAACAATTGCTTCACTGTATTAAGTACACAGCCATCTAACACAGCTGTTTTTCTTCCTTTTGAAATTTTTACTGCATTGAATTTCTTTATGAAACTAATGAATGCTCACCCCAATTTTTCAAATAATGTGGGGTTACATAAAGGAAAAAATTAAAACAAGATGACTATTTGAGGAGTCATCAAAACCAGTTTTATTATTTGAATATCTACTCAATTAGGGCCCCCTCTTGGAAAGAGCATACCATTCACTTTAAAATAATTTTCCAGATTAATTTTATTGTGCATTTATGATTTAACAGAATTAAGTGAAACAGATACCAATACAATGAAAGCCAAGTAAACATGAAAAAGGTTAAGCACCCACTGTTCTGATTTTTGGTCCAAGTATAATGTCAAAAGAATTGTTATCAGAAAAAATGCTCCACTGTACTGAAAAGTATTTTTCCAAGAAAGCCTTGATTTCAGTGTATGTGCTACTGAAGCAAGCACAAGAAGGCTCTGATTTCAAATAAACACCATAAACCATCAAAACAACCCGAAATGGCACTGTTTTGATCTCCATAATATTAAGCATTTCTTTACAACAGCTTCTGACATGAAACTTTTTGGTACCATATATGCTGATCTAAGGATCAGAAACGATAACTGTAAGTTTTGTAGTACTGTTTTGTTTTATTTGGTTTGGTTTGGTTATTTTGGGACAAAGTCTCACTACGTAGTACAAGGATATTCTATCTAACTATCCTATAATAATGTAGCACTAAAATTGATGGAATATTTACTAAGTATGCATTTATAGATATAAGAAATTCCTATCAGTATGGGATTTATTAAATCAATGATAGATCTATTTAATGGCATTCTGCATAGCTCCTAAAAATAATGAGACCTTCTTAGACACTGATACAGAAGGATTTTTAGGATATACTTAGTGAAACCAAGGCATAGAACAGTAAACCACAAGCTTGGTTACCATACATGAAACAATCATATTCTTCCTTTGATGATGTGCAGAATATGTGTTATGGTTTGTGTCTGGGTGGCCCCCAAGCCTCATGCAGTCATGGAGGCAGCCAAGTCTAGCATTTGTGATTGGTTCCTTGTCTAGCACTGGGATTGGTGGTGTGAGTGCTGCACTCACCCAGGGGTGGGTAACCACCATACAATATAAGGGAGGGAAAGAGGCATGCTTTTCCTTCTTCTGCCATTTTGCTCTTGTTGCTTGCAGCCGCCATGAATAGCTGCCCCTTAGCAATGCCACCTTGTCTTGGAGCTAACTGAGTATGGACTAAAACCTCCAAAAACTGTAAGATATAAACCTTTCCTTCCTTCATTTTGGGCATCAGGTAATTTGTCTCAACAATGAGAGAAAAATAACCAAGACAGAATTTGGTGCCAGGAGTGGGGTCATTGCTGTTACTGTATCTGACCACATGGTTCAAGAGCCTTTGGGAATGGCTTTGTGGTAAGAGTCTGGAAAGGTTCAGAGATTCACCTGAATGCATAGAGCTGTAACAGCTTAGGCTGTTCTGTAGGGGAGATTCTGGTCAGAGTTCAGGAGACCAGAACGTTGATAGCCTGCCAGTAAAGAACAGCCTTGGGAGGTTTCTGCTGGGAAGAAGGATTGCACTGGTTGTTGGACTCCACACAATGTGTGTTATGGCTTGGTACAAAGTTTGTCTGTATTCTGCTCACGTCCAGAGACTTTGCTTGAGACTAAGATTAAGGACGGTGGAATGATTAATCTGGCAAAAAAATTTCAAGGCAGTCGAATGTTGAGGCAGTAGCATGGCTATTGTTGGAGGCTTCTGGCAAGATTTACGCTGCAAATCAAGAGCAAAGAGCCCAGCAGGACGATTTAAAACATTGTGAGTTTGACCAGAAAGGAAGCTTCATTAAAGCTCTAGACTACAAAGGTAGAGCTGAGGAGATCTTGATTGCTGAGAAGGAACAGGAAAATAAAAAAGAGGGCCTGGAGGCATCACGGGAAGTGATGGCGGGTCTCCATCTTTTATAACTTCTAAGACTTTGCTTGGAAGAGAAAGCTGCAGAGCACCACGTTCCAGAATAGCAGTGGAGGCCACCTGAGGTTCCAAAATGGTGCTGGCCACACCAGGTTCCAGAATGGCAGCGACATACAGAATCTGTTCCTCACAATCAGGTTCAGAGTGCTCAGCAATCCAGGCACTCGACCCCTACAGCCAAAAGAGAGGAAAGCCTGGCTACTGCTCCAGCTGGCAGCAGACCTTGGCAGCATTCAAGTGGCACTGGTTTTAGGCATGTGGAGAATGCATGAGTTCTGAGGTTAAAAAGGCTTCCACTCCAATTTCAGAGGGCCTGGGAGGTCACGCAGCATGCCCCTGAAAGGGCAATATGTAAAGCTGTGAGTACGAAGCCAAAAGTGCAGTGGAGAACCCAGAAGTTTGAAAAAGCCAGGAACCTGGATCATCTAAGGAAAGCTGCAATAATTGAGCAGTGTGGGCCCAAGAGAGAAGCCCTGGGACCTATAACCACTACAAGCGCCATGGTAGTGTGACCACACAGACTCTTTGGAGCTCACAATTTGCCACAAATTGCTTTAGATGCTGGATGTGCAACTATAGGATTTAACACTTGCCCTGCTAGATTCTGGACTTGCTTTTGGTTCCAATGCTTCGTATCTTGCTGTTTGTACCCTTTGGAATGATAATGTTTCTCTTGTGCCACTGTATGTTGGAAGTGTTTAACTTTGTTTTCATTTGTACAGGGGCTTGCAACTAAGAGTTTGCCTTAGATCTTGGAAGTGACTTGGGACTGGGACTTTTCAGCAATGCTGAAACTGTTAGGACTTTGGCAACACTGGGAGATGGACTAACTGTCGTTTGCATAAAGGATGTGCACGCATCTTTGGGGGGCCAAGGATGGAACGTTATGGTTTGTGTCTGGGTGGTCCCCAGGCCTCATGCAGTCATGGAGGCAGCTGAGTCTAGCATTTGTGATTGGTTCCTTGTCTAGCAGCATTTGTGATTGGTTCCTTGTCTAGCACTGGGATTGGCAGTGTGAGTGCTGCACTCACCCAAGGGTGGGTAACTGCCATACAATATAAGGGAGGGAAAGAGGCATGCCTTTCCTTCTTCTGCCATTTTGTTCTTGTTGCTTGCAGCCACCATGAATAGCTGCCCCTCATAGCCATGCCACCTTGCCTTGGAGCCAGCTGAGTATGGACTGAAACCTCCAAAAACTGTAAGATATAAACCTTTCCTTCCTTCATTTTGAGCGTCAGGTATTTTGTCTCAACAACGAGAGAAAAGTAACCAAGACAGTATTTCTGTAAGGATATTTAAGAAACTGATAAGTGGTTGCCTCCAGGGAGAGGAACTGAGTGGCTGGGTGACAGGTAAAGGAGGAACCCTTACCTAATTTTTTTTTTAAAAAGAATTGCAAAAGTTTATTTCTTTAAAATTGCCTTTATCACGAATTTAAAATCTGGAAGCTCTTTTCCCACCCAAAAATTTCATAAATATGAGTAAAAAAGCAAGTTTTTTTTAAAAGGTCATATTGAAAATGGTCAAAGAAGAGCCCTATAGGCATTTGACCAGCATCTAAGAAGCAGTGAAATCTTCAACCAGCCAGGGTTAGTAAAATCACTGCACAGTTCAGAATTTACAGTTTAAATCCTTTCACATAATAGGAAGTAGTAAAACTTCTGTATCCCAATAAGGGACAACTGGCCCAAGAAGATGCTCCTAGATGGATTCCTGGGTATTCAATTTCACCTGACAGTGACCACATCTGTCCCACTCTCCTTGGTTTACACCTAGGCTCTTCTCTTCTTTTCATTATAAAGCTTATTGGAAACTTTCTTGGAATGAAGCATGTTATGGGGAGGTAGAGAGAGAATTCTAAATGTACCAAATTATATGTGAAGTTTCATTGAAAGTACCTGACTGATGTTCATAAATCCTGATGCCACAGAAAGTGAGAAGATAAGTGAATTCAAAGTCAGGGTGCACGATGGCGACAACACAGCCATGGCCCAGAGTAAGCTCCTGGAGCTGGATTTGCAGGTAATCCACCAGAGGCAGTTGATCCATTCCAGCCAGAAGCCATGTTGTGCTGCATGTTACTGCCAAATTGGCATGAACATGAGTCAACTCGAAAAGCATAAAGAGCCTCCTAACACACCTAAGATCTTCATCACAGCTTCAGACCTCAGTCCAAAAGATCACTGGAGGCAGGAAATCCTTATCTGTCACCTTGCTTCCTTCATATCTCTCCACTTTGGCATTAAGTGCAGATGGTATTATCTATTCAAAGAACTTTTAATTTACATTTAAAAATTACAAAGAAAGAAGCAAGAGTATCCTGCACCAAAAATATGAAAGTCAAAAACAAAAACAAAAACCCATGATTCCTTCTTTGGGGGTATCTCCCAACTAGGAAATCTGAGGCATGTCAGTCCAATCACAGTCCAGTAACCTGTATCAAAGCCACCATTTTTCTCACCCTGATGGACAATAAGTGTTTTTCTGAAATCAAGTGTTTTATAAAGAATCAAATTTTCTGGTTTCAAATGAGATGAAGTAAGTCCATTTCACCTGTGATAGTCCACTGAGTTCAACTAAAATCACTGGACAGAGCAGCTTTATGCATTATTTGATGACTTTGAAATAAAATACAGATAATAGGAAACAGGGAGGGAAAGCTTTTGTAAAAGGGAAAAGGACCAAGAGATGGAAGGAAGGGAAGGGAAGGGAAAGAAAAAGAATTGAGATGTGTTATGGACATGATTCAACTATTATGTACTACAAACATGTACACTAATAAAAATAAAAATTAAAAAAAAAAGCAACTGATAGTAGGAGATTGGGAAAAGAAACCAAAACCCAAAGTAACATGAAACTGTTAGTTTCCCTTTTCTTTTTCCTTTCCTGTATCACCTGGCCTGAACTCTCAATGGTAGTCCAAACCCAGAACTGTGCACCAGGTGCAGACAGAAAAGTCCAAGAAAAGACATCCATTTCTGGTCCAAGAAGCAGGAAAAGAAGACCTTAAACACTGAAGGGAGTAGAGGAAACCCAGATTGTTTCTTCTATTCTCTCCTTCCATGTAACCTGAGGCAGCAATGACAATGACAACAGTAGTAACCAGATGGCAAAAGGTTTTCTTTGACCAGAGGAACTGGAATCCCAACAGAGGGAAAATCTTCACTGCTTTCCCTCCCCGTCCTCTTGTCATTTGGTTTCCAGGGGAGATGTGGTCACAGGAAGTACAAGGCAGAGATGAGAAACTGAAGTCCCACATTTTAGGTAAAGGTACAAGAAGGGGAGACTGGGTGAATGACAGGAAAAGGAAGGAGCTCAAATTTGTGGTGAACTCCAGAGCTCATTCCCAAACTGCACATGCATGTTTCTGACCCCAAACAGCATACCATAGGCTTTGACAACTGACCCTTGGAGTATACCACGGCCTGGGTCTGAGACTGGCCACTGGCTGATAAACACATGGAACAGACAGAAATAGCATGGTGAATACTGTACTTTGAAAACCGAATTAATGCTGGACCCTCATTCACAGAAGGCAGGATCATGCAGTGCGAACCTAACTGAATTGGCTGTTGGTTAAAACAATCAAAAGCACCTGTGTTTGATATTAACAAGAGCCAGTCTCAATATTCATAATATTCAGGATGGAGATCGCTAAACCCAAACTAACATAGACAGAAACCTGAAAAACTTAATACAGTATTTCATCAGGGAAAAGACAATCAGCCCCAAGGTATTAGAACTATTAGATGAAGTCTTTTGAAGTAGCTATTAAAGTGTACTCCAGCCAGGTGTAGAGGTATACACCTATAACCCCAGCACTTGGGAGGTTGAGGCAGAAGGATCACTTGGAATTCAAGGCCAGCCTGGGCTACATAGCAAGTTCAAGACAGCCTAAACTGTATAGTGAGACCCTATCACAAAAAACCAAAACAAACAAACAAACAAACAAAAAAAAAAACGCCAAGCATGGTGATATACACCTGTAATTCTAGCACTCAGGAGGCAGAGGCACAAAGATCTCTGCCAGTATGAGGTCAGAGTGGGCTATAAAGTGAGTTCTAGGCCATCCTGAAATGCATTATGAAACCCTGTTTCAAAAAAAAGCATGCTCTGAGAAATAAAGACAAACACTCGCTAAGTAAATAGGAAAGGAGGGAAGGAGACAGAAACAGAGACATAGAGAGAAAGAGAAACCATTTTAAACAAGAAAATACAAGAATAGAAATTTTAAAATTTACTAAGTGGACTCAATAATATGCTAGAAACAACAGAGAAGTCAGTGAACCTAAAGACAGAACAACAGAAATCACCCTAAGTAAGAAAGACAAAAGAGTTTTTAAAAAATGAACAAAGTTTTCAAGACTTGTTCTCTTTTGGAACAATACCAGAAGATCTGAAAAAATACAGTGCAAAAATATATTTTAAGAAACAGGGCATCAGGGCTGGGAGTTTGGCTCAGTGCCTTAAGCGCCTGCCCTGGCAGGCGCGAGGTTGTGAGTTCAATTCTCGGTGCCGGGGAAAAAAAAAAAAAAGAAACAGGGCATCATTTGCAAACAACAAAGTCACTCTTTAGTCACTCTTTTCTAAGTGAAAAAAAAAGAATGGTTGAATTGGTAAGATCCACAGATTTATGAAACTTAGTGAGCAACAGGATAAACTAACAACAACAACAAGAAATTTGTACCCAGATATATCATAAATCAAACAAACGAAAACTGAAAGAAAAAATCTGGAAAGCAGTCAGAGAACAAGTATACATTACATGCAGGGAACAATTACAGTATTTGAATGACTGTAGATTTCTCATCAGAAACCATGCAGACAAAAGATGGTAGAACAGCATTTTATGGGGGAGGGAGGGAGACAATTCTCAGCTCAAAACTCTTCACCCAATGAAAGTATCATTCAGAAGTGATGATAAAATAAATTCTCAGGTTAAAAAACAACAGATACTTCATCATCAGCAATCTGTTCTAAAAGCAACGCTAAGGAAATTCTTCAGGCAGAAGATTCCTTGGGTAGATGTAAAGAGCCTATTTCATTCCTCTTAAGTTCTCTAAAATATGAATTATGGTTGAAAGCATAAAGAATAACACCACTGATTGGATGTAGATCTACATGACAATTACAAAAGAGAGAAGATGAAATCTATATAACACTAACATTTCTAAATTCTACCTCAAATAGTAAAATATTAATTCTAAAAATATTAAGTAGGTATATTACAATCCCTAGTGCAAAACTGAAATAGCTATATAGATGGATACAGTAAAAAAGAAAAACAAACCTCTCTTGACTAAATTAAAATAGAATAGTGTGTGTCTGTCTGTATGTGTGTGAATGTTCCAAAAGGAAGGCAAAGAAGCAAACACAAAGTAAGAAAACAAATAGAAAACACTAAACTATTAGACTCAAATTTAAATACTGTATTTCAATAATTACACTAGATATAAATGGTTGATGCACACTGATCACATTAGAGACTATCATCTGGAGTCAGGAATTGATGGACCTCAAGTTTCAGCTAAGCCAGATGAATAAACTGTAGAGATCTGCTATACAACACCGTACCTATATTCAACAATACTGCATTGTACATGTAAAATTTTTTGGGAAGGCAGATCTCATGTAAAATGTCCTTACCACATTAAAAAGAAAGAGACAGAAATAAAAATAGAAAAAGATCAGAATGGATTAAAAAAACACTAAAATATCATACTATACACTGTCTACCAGAAACTCCTATTAAATTAAAATAAAATTATATATATAAAATTCTTATATATATATATATGTATATGAATGTTAAATGCTATATAGTGGCCTAGATTGGATCCTGGAATAAAAAAAAGATACTAGTAAAAAATCCAGTGAAACTCAGATGAAGTTTGTAGCTTACTTAGATTATTGTATCAGTATAAATGTCTTAGCTTTGATAAATGTTCTATGATTATGAACATTTTAATACTAGAGGAAGCTGGATGAAGAATACACAAGAATTCTCTGTATTATTTTTGCAACTTTTCTATGAATCCTGAAATTACTTCAAAACAAAGACACTTTCAAGTAAAAAGTGAAGAACATAAATACCATGAAAATATGAATCGTCAGAAAGCCAAAATAGCTACATTAATATCAGAGTAGACTTCAAAGGAAGGAAAATTACCAGGCATAAAGAGAGACATTAAATAATGATAAAGGGTCATTTCATTAAAAGATAAGAAAAATCCTAGCTGGGCATGGTGGCACATGCCTGTAATCCCAGCACTTGGGAAGCTGAGGCAGAAGAACTGCTGTGAGTTTGTGGCCTGCCTGGGCTACAAAGTAAGTTCAAGGTCAGCCTGAACTGCATAGCAAAACCCGTTAAAAAAGACAAAAAATAAATAAAATAACAAAAATGTATCTAACAAATGAACCTCAAAATATATAAAGCAAAAACTGATGAAACAAAGGGAAGAAATAGACAAATACACAATTGTAGTTACAGATTTCAATAGTCCTTTCTCACTGATCATCAAAACAAGCAAACAGAAAAAAATCAAGCATACAGAGAAAATGAAAAATACCTGCAACCAACTGGATATGTGATATTCATGGATAACCCCAACTAGCAACAATATATATTCTTTTCTAGAACACATGGAACAGTCAACAAGATAGACATACCCTGAGTCATAAAACAAACCTTCAAAATTTTGAAATTAGAATGTGCCTCCTGAGAACCCGCCATGTTGGGTCAGGGAGGATCCAACCAGAAGACAACTCGCCAGCCTTCCTGGTGAGTGGCGTGACCAGCACAGGCTCCAGGAAGAGAAAGATCTGTGAGAATCAAGGACATCCCCCTCCCCCCATAAGCAACCTGCTAGTTTAGAGGACTGGCCAAGCTGGTAGCAGCTAAGGTACATAAAGTAACTAAATGCTTGTATTGATTGGTTGATTTTGCAGGCCTGGGGCCAGCAGTCTGAGCATCTCTTGGGAGGATGACAGTATGCAATGTAGCAAAAATGGGGGATTCCTTCTGTCTTGTCTTTCAGGCCCAATATTGTTCTCATTGTTTTGCTTTATTCTGATTAATTTTTTTTTGCTTTATTTCATATTCTGTTTTGATTGGTTTTATTCTGTTTTGTTTTTGGTTTGATTTTACTATACCTGATGGAATGGTCAACTATTGTGAAGATAACAAGATATACTATAGCAGCTATGGTTTTCCTAGTATCTTGCTTTGAAGTTCTGTATCAGTTCTACTGCTTTGTTTTGATTGACTTTGTTCTGTTATGTTTTGTTGGATTTTACTACCTTCAAAATAAAATTTAAAAAAATTTGAAAATACTGAAATCATACAAAGTATGTTCTTTAATTGCAATAGAATTAGAAATCAATGAAAAAGACAATGTAGTTTCCACATCTCCAAATATACTTTCAAATAATCCATTCGTAAGTCAAAGAGAAAGTCTCAAAGAAAATAGAAATCTAATACATGAAAACTTGTAAAATGTAGACACAGCAGGGCTTAGAGGGAAATACACAGCATTAAAAGATTATAGAAAAGAATAAAGGGCTTGAAGCAACTAAATTTCCACCTTAGAAAAACAGAAAAGAACAAATTAACTCAGCAGAAGGAAGAAAATAAAAAACAGAAATCAACTACATTGAAAACAAAAAAAATGGAGAAAAATCAACAAAAAAAGATGATTTTTTGCAAAGATGAATAGAGCTGGTAAGTCTCTAATCAAACAAAGGAAAAACTGCAAAATCAGTATCAGAAATCAAAGAAGGGATATCACTGTAGACCTTATAAAATTAATGATAAAATAAATTAGACAACTTAGATTAAATGGACCAGTTCCATGAAAGCCACAAAATATCAAAATCCATCCAAAAAAGAGATAAACACCCCAAACTATCATTAAAGAAATTTAATCTGTAGTTAAAATTTCTCACAATCTTAAGGTCACATGGTTTCAGTAGGGATTATTTAAGAAATTCTACACAGTTTGTTCCTCAAAATATTAAAGGGAACACTACCTATCCGTTTTTTTGTTTTGTTTTGTTTTGTTTTGTCTTTTTGAGACAGGGTCTCGCTACATGGGTCAGGCTGACCTTGGGCTCACATTGTAACCCAGGCTGGTTTCAAACTTGCAATGATCCTCCTGCTTCAGCCACCCGAGTGCTGGGATTACAGGAGTGCACCACCATGCCTGGCAATACTACCTATCTTATAAGTTCAGTATTATCCAAATACCAAAGCTAAACAAAAATAATACAAGAAAACAAATAACTTTACAAACAAATATCCTCATGAAGGTAGATGCAAAACTCTTCCCAAAAAATCGCAAATAAAATCCAACAATATAGAAGAATAACACGTTATAAGCAAGCAGCATTTATTCCAGGAATGCAAGACTGGTTCAATATTTGAAAAGTCAATGTGATTGACTATACTATCAAACTAAAGAAGAAATAAAAGTCATTATAGTGAACACTTGACAAAATTCAACATCTTTCCCTGATAAACTAGCAGTAGCAGAGGGGAATTTAAACTGAAAGAGCATCTACAAAACTCTAGCTAACACTTAATGGTGAAAAACTGAAAACTTTCCCCCTAAGATCAGGAAGAATTAATAGATATCTATTATCACCAGCCACATTCAGTATCTTATTAGAGCTTGTAATGAAGAAAAAAGAAAGAAAAGAGATATAGATTAGAATAGAAAAAAAGCCTTGACAGACCATATAATTATCTATAGAAAATTTCAAGGAATTTGTAAGAATGCTTCTAGAACTAATAAGTGAGTTTAATGATGTCGTAAGGTACAAATTCTCATACAAAAAGCCATATTTCTATATATAAGAAATAAATTAGAAACTAGAACCTAAAACACGTTTACATTTACTTAAAAGTATTTAGGTATACATCTATGTGCAGAATCTGTATGTTATAAACTACAAAATGCTGATGAAAAAAATCAACTATTATCCAAATAAATATCATATTCACTGATGAAGAGATTCAATATAGTCAATATATTAATTTCAATAGGACTTCCTCCAAGATGGCCGCCCAGATAACACCCTGACAGGGAGGCTCCCTGACTATACCATCAAAATGCTGGAATATAAACTAATATAATAACAGAGAGAAGGAAAAAAGAGGGAGATGGATTCTCTGGACCCAAGAAGAATCTAAAACGAGAACTGTAGCCCACGGAAAGAGTAAAAGAATGAAATAAAGGCGGAGACCAGCAGGACCTCTGTCCAGAGCGGAATCCAATCAGCACCGCGACCCGAGCTGAGAAGGTACGATCCAGGTGCTCTTGATACGCGGGGGAGTTGCCGGTAGAATTGCTGCGGTGTGGCGGAATGGCGGAATGGCAGAGACCACGGTCGACCGTGGAGCGAGGTGGTCGCGAGCGGGTGAGTGAGTGAACCTGGCGGCCCCCAGCCCCCCATGCCCGAGGGAGAGTGAGGGACAGCCATCTTGAGACCAGAACTGCACCTAATTAGGCACGGTTCCTGGAAGGC
>RJWM01020722.1:0-36646 GCA_004363535.1 Dasyprocta punctata | reverse complement strand
GGTCTCAATCACCTCTGATGTTGAGAACAGCCAAGTTCATATCAGAAAGCCAGCATAACAAGCTTCTCCTGGAAATTGAACAACACACATCCTCCCCTCTAAAGCCTGGAAATGATACTCACTGTAAGGACCAGAGATCCCCCAAAGTGAACTGCAACCACTCTCAGTGACAACAAGGTCATGAATGCCTTTGATAATAGCCAAATTTATATCAGGGAAGCCAGCATGACAGGCTTCTCCAGAAGAACCAACAGCTCCAAACAACAACAATACTTAGAACTCACAATGCTCATTTTCCTATCCAGGTTTTCTTTTTATACTGGCAATAGTCCTCAGGTGGGTCACCCATGCTTAGCACCACACCGAGTAAGTTCAGCTGGTGTTTAAGTTGACCACTATATTTACCAATCCACTACAATATGTAAACTGAATTTCTTTGAATTCTTTTACCTTGGGATTTTTGTAATGACTCAGGTTTGAGTTTTGCATGATGCTGTTACTCTATCATATGAAGATCGCAATTTAAATATTTTCTGAAACTATATGATAAACTGTTTCAATTCATTCTATCTACAAATGTGATTGATATTAACAAGAATATATTTTTTCCAGAGAAACCTCACTTATGTTAGGTTTTTAAAGTAATATGTAAGAGTTTCCAAAACACAGTTTTGAAGGTAAGATCTAGAGTTTTGAGGCAAAACTTTGGCATAAAAATGAGTGAGACAAGAGGCCTTCGTTGTAACTGAAGCAAGAGGCACACTCTGGTTCTATAAACACCAAAAGATCCTCCATGACTCTACATCTGGCCTAGCAGATAAGGCAATATTTACAAGTTTGGAATGAGTAGAGGTTCACAGTGAGGCAGGATTATGCATATGCTAATGTGTATAATCCAAGGTATAATTAGTTACATGAATAGAAGGAGTTAGATTTGATAAATAAATTCTCATTAATGCGAAAATGACTCTATCTAATGGAGGGATTTCTTTAAGAAATAGCTAAGCACTTAGAGGGAAGTTTTCATTTTTGGGGGGAAAGTTTTCATAAAACTTGATATCCTTATGGAAAATAAAGAATTGGAAAATTGTTCATATTGCATGTGCTAAGTTTCACATTTACAAGGACAAGTTATTTTGACTGAAGTTGCTATGGAGAAAACTTTTGCCAGCACAGTTGGGCCAGAGGATTAATATCTAGGGTAAACACAGAACTCAAAAAAACAACAGGAAAAGAAATAGCCATTTAATAAGTGGGCAAATTAACTGGACAGACAGTCATCAAAGCAGAGCAAGTGGTCAACAGTCCATGAAAACTGTTCAAAGTATTTAACCTTGGGGAAATGCAAATCAAGCCACACATAGTTTCCATCTCACAGCAATCAGGGAAGTTATTAGCAAAAATATAAAGAGTAATAAATGCTGCAAACAGTGCATGCAAAAAGAAAACATATTTTGGTGAAATTGTAAATTATAACAGTCACTATGAAAGTCCGTAGGGAGATTCATAAAATTAAAATAAAATACTGCTACAATTAATTCTATCAATACTATTCCTCAGTATATTTTTGAAAGAATTAGACTGCATGCTAGCGCAACACAGGTGTGCCCTTGTTTACAGCAGTGGGACCAAAGCTAAGCTGTGGAAATAGCCTGAAAGTTACTATGGCACGTGTGCTGCCGCGGGCACACGGAGCTGTCCCTGCCCACGTGGGAGCCAAGTCCCCCAGCAGATGGGCATCGGTTGACAATTGTTCTTCCTGAACTGAAACCTCAGTATTCAGGTTCAGTTGCAGTGTTGGCACTTTGCAACAAATAAGTGGGAATGGATGAGCAAAAATATTGATATGAACCCAGTGGAATAAATCTTGTCATTTGCAAGAAAATGGATGGGTCAAAAGAACATCATGTTAGCAAAACAAGGCAAACTCCAGTAAAGCAACCCATATTTTCTCTCCTGGGGAATGTGAAATTAAAGAAGAAAAGGGAGGTGATGGCATGGAAGGAGAAAAATACTGACAGATATGAGGAAGAGGACCAGAGAAAGACGGGATTTTAGTAATGTGGAGGTGAAAGCAATCCAAGAATATGTAGGTACCAAGTTGTCGAACCACAGCCAATTTATATTGTATATTTAATAGGCACTAATAAATACTAAAAATAATTAGGAAACACTTCCCACATAAAAATTAACTAGGAATTCTGACAATATTTAATTATGTATTCTAGAAAATCACAACCTGAAGTTTAAACTAACAGAAAATTTCAACACTGGTATTTGCAGGAAACTGTTCATTTTATCAATTCTCTGATCATTAAAGAGATCTTGTACAACAGCCTTAGTTGCTTAAAAGAGCGGCCGTCAGGATCTGGCGACCCCTGCAGAGTGCACATCCTCTCTCAAGACTCCGGAGTGCGATTCTGCTTCTTCCGCAGATGCTGGCTCTGCTCTTCCTCTGGCCACGCCCCAAAGAAAAAGCACTGGGGAGCAGACACATATCCTCCTGAAGTCGGGCAGGGACTCATTCTCCCAGCTCTGGTGAACTACACTAAATTAATACAGATCATAGAGATTCTTCACGTACATATAAGAGTGACAAAGCAAGAGCAGTAGTTCTTTGTTTTTTTTTTCTGCCTTTCTTTTATAATCAAATTACGTTTTGCTTAATCACATGTCTGAATTTTTTGAAGGAACTTAAAAATTAACACTTTTCCTCACTAAATGTCCCTTTTTGTTTGTTTGTTTGTTTGTGGCACCAGGGATCAAACTCACAACCTCGCACCTGCCAGGGCAGGCGCTTAAACCACTGAACCAAACTCCCAGCCCTAGTTTTTTGAGGCAGGGTCGCACTATGCAGCTCAGGCCAGCCTTGCACTGGTGTTGTAGTCCAAGCCGACCTCGAACTCACAAAGCTCCTCCTACCTCAGCCACCGGAGTGCTGGGATTAAAGGCGTGCGCCACCACACCCGGCTTTGTCCCATTTTTATTTTGTTCATCTCTCAGGTTTTTCATTCTTTGTTTTCCAGTGATGATTCCCTGGTTGGTAATTTTAAATTCAGTCATCTATTTATAGTACTATGTCATCTAAAAATCCTGAATATTTATCATTTTTATAAAAAATAACAAGCTATCTTCATACAAATTAAAAAAATAGTCCTCAGTGATTGATTGTAGTGTCTGATTCATCATATGTGTATGATAATTTACTGAATAAATGCATTTTTGAAATGCAAATTTATGCGAATATATTCTGGTTAACAAAATTTTTGGTTAATATTTTCCATTGCTACATCAGTTATGAAAATAACTGAAGTAGGTGGGACAAAACTTTTCTTTTCCACTTGTGAATGACTTGAGAGCAGAAATCTCATGTAAATAATCTTTCTCTCATGGTGAAACTGTTTTAATGCATTTGTGCACAGACTAAGGATAGAATAACACTTTCACAGAATTCAAAACAAAATTTAAAGTAAAAAATTTGACAATATGAAATGGTCACAATTTTATGATACAATTTCCAACACTTACCATTTAAAAATAAAATTTTAGTAACCACTCTGCATTATTTAAATTTACTTATAACTCAAAACCTCTCAATCATTTTAGTGAATAAAATTGCCTTTTGTACTAGAAATTTCCTGAAAGCTTTCTTCACCTCTCGGTTCCTCAGGGAGTAGATGAGCGGGTTTACCAGTGGGGTGACCACACAGTAGAACACGGAGATCACTTTTCCAATGGTGAAGTTGTACTTGGCCGGAGGGCGGACATATGCAAAGATGATGGTGCCATAGTAGATGGTGACTACAGTCAGGTGGGAGGCACAGGTGGAGAAAGTTCTCTTCTGGGCCTCTCGGGATGACAGCCTGACCACTGTAGCCACAATATTGCCATAAGAGGAGACAGTGAGAAGGAAAGAGCTTAGAATCACAACTGAGCTGAATGTGTAACTCAGGGCTTCTACAAAGAATGTTTCTGAGCAGGAGAGTTTGAAAATGGGGTCTGAGTCACAGAAAAAATGGTTGATCTTCTGGGGTCCACAAAAGTTTAGTTGAGAGACCAGTATGGTAGTGGGGAGAGTAGCAAAGAAGCCCCCAATCCAGGACCCAACTGAAAACTTGAGGCAGATCTGAGCATTCATGAGAAGTGGGTAGCGCAGAGGGTTGCATATGGCCAGGTACCGATCATAGGCCATTGTGGCCAGCAGGATGCACTCTGTAGCTCCCATGGAGAAGAAGAAGTATAGCTGGACAATGCATACGGGAACAGAGATGGTGACGACTTTGGAGAGGCAGGTGGCCAGCAATTTAGGCATGGTGGCCGTGGTGTACCAGATCTCTAAGAAGGACAGATTGCCTAGGAAGATGTACATGGGTGTCTGGAGTGTGGAGTCCATGAGAACAATGAAGATGATCAGGGTGTTTCCCATGAGGGAGAGCAGGTACACAGTAAGGAAGGTCACAAAGAGACTGAGTCGCAGGGAGGGAGAGCCCGAGAATCCCAGGAGGATGAACTCTCTCACTGCGGTTTGGTTTGCTGCATCCATACCTCATCTGCTCTGATCTGGAAGGGAGCAATGACGCCAGATGATGGTAGATGGTCAAGGAATTAAGAATATAAATTTTTTATTCTTTCATTTAACGATTATCAGTTATCCCTAAGCATACAAATAATGACTGTCAAAATCATAGTAGAGATTTTTCTGTACACTTACATGGATCATCTCATTTGATTTTCAACAGAATTCTCCAATATAAATATTCCAATAATCCACATTTTACAGATTGAAAATTAACTAGTTTTCCCACGCTTTCATCTATAATATGTGATAATGTAGTTTGGAACCCAGGAATGTTGGCTGTGAAGACCAAGCTGACACACACCAAGTGGTTATCGAGAAGACCTTGGTTCTGCCCTGTCCCCCATAGAGTCGGATCCTAGACTCCACAGGGTAATTGGAAATCAGAAGTGATTCATGGGAGGGTGCATGGATCTGGGACTTCCTGAATTGTACCGATTGCGCTGCTGAGAACAAAACACTGCCACAAATTTGCTTTCATACCCTTCAGCATTCCATTACTTTACAATTGAATAGGGCTTAGTGCAAGTAGATCCTACATCAGAGCACAAACTAAAGGTGGAATTCAAAATATGTATGAAAGATATTGTTATTTTTTTTATGGTTCCAGAACTTTTGCTTACTTCTAGAATCATTCATTCACTGTTTTCCCACACTGGTTAGGTACTGTTAGGCAACTATATTTTAATTCAATCAGAAATCTTCTGTTTGGAAGTTGGTGTACACATACTTTCATGCCAAAATATCCAAGTATGAGTTTAAAAAATCATGATGCATATAATAAAAGTGTTCTTGTATACACAAAATATATTTTAATTATGTAAATGATTTGGAGTAGAGATTATACCTCTTTTATCACAAGATGCTAGGAAAGATAAAATTTGAATTCAGTTGTGTTCCTGGAAATTGAATTGCTTTAAAGTTTCATGGAGGTTTGGAGTCATCCAACTCTATTGCAAACATGTGTGGAAGTTTATGCCACAGTGTGAATGCTGCCTGGAGTACACAGTGGCCACGAAGAGAATGTGCAAAGCTACAGATCTAGAAAGTTACTGGTTACACTTTTTAAAGCACTGAGTCATGTTATTACTAGTGAGATATTTTGGCACTTACCAATATGCATTAGTACATATAAAACAATAAATATTACATAAAACAATAAATATTAGTTTACAAAAACTTATGAATATTGATATATAATCTTACAATTATTAATATATTTTAAAATATACCTATACTTATAAATATTAAATCCCAGATAATTGCAAATCCTACATCTATGAATAATAAAGCTAAGAGCTTTTGATATCTATTCCACAACTCAAAATATTTTGAAAGAAATATGAATAAAATTTGCAATTGAAATGATTTTTATGAGACAGCTACATTAACTTTTACAAATGTTTTTCCTACTTTTGTTGGTCTTGTTTTTCTATTAAAATGTTAATGTTTGTGTTATTCATGTAAGATCAGACGTACAAAGTGTCTCTCACTGCACAGCAGATGTGCCTTTTTTCTGTTATTTTTAAGCATAAAGGATAGTTTGTTACTTGAAAAGCATAGGATCTTAGTGCAGCAAAGGAGGGTGAATGTCACCAACTTATTAAGCAGATTGTTTATTCTATTTTCAGCAACAAGAGAATTCCACATTCTTTGTTACACAGAACCTTAATAAGAGACTAAAAAGTAGAAAAAATAAATTCCAAGCCAATTAAGATAATACTACATAATGGAACTTACATATATTTTTATGATTTTTCTGACTTATATTTAGAACCAATTATACATGCTACAAAAACCAGATGAGTTCTTGGTGGATACTGATGCAGATTAATAATATTATTCCATCAAAACAGCACTTCTTTCCAGTTTTTGGCTCATCCTCTCTTATCCAGAGCAGTACAGATAATGTTACTCAGGTATACTCACATTGTATGTCTATTTTGTTTTTCAGAAATGTATTCTTGTGGGTTAAGTATCCATTTAATTATTCTTCTCAGCACAACCGAGGACTGCAGTATCCTGGATTCAGTTGCCTCATAAAGAAGAGAAAGCATCTCACTGCTGTTACAGGCTCTCACACAGCATCTATCCTACTGTTCAACACCACATTGTTTAGGTGTTTTTCAGTTTTCCTTTTCTTTGCTGTGGCCTTGGGGAAGGTAATAAAAGAGTTGAGATCTCTGTGGCGAAAAATACTGAGATTTCATCAGCCTGGAGCCTTGGAGAGCTGCTGTCCACTTTGGGATTTCCACATGTGCTCTCCAAGGACTTCCTCTTGGTGAGGGTCACAGTGCTGTCCCCTCAGGACAAAGAAAGGAACACAGAAAGCTGAGAAATGCCACCTCAGGAAATGAAGGAGTTGTGTGCTGTGAGACTTCATTAATTGACACTGCCATGACATTCTTAACAGAGGGTTGCAGGAATTATCTGCCCTTTAGTCTTGTAGCCATCACAAACATCACCACAAATAATGCACTGTAATATACAGCATATGAACCAGCTCGGTGTTCAAGGTGTTTTTACAAAGTATAAAACTAGGAAAGAGGACAAGAAAGAAAGAAAGAGACAGA
The DNA here is from genome assembly GCA_004363535.1 of Dasyprocta punctata. NCBI lineage: Eukaryota > Metazoa > Chordata > Mammalia > Rodentia > Dasyproctidae > Dasyprocta > Dasyprocta punctata. The sequence goes on along the minus strand of RJWM01020722.1, from coordinate 29,497 downwards.
GACAGAGACAGAGAGACAGAAAGAGAGAAAGGAAGGAAGGAAGCAAGAATGAAACAGAGAAAGAAGAGGATTGTGAATTTTTTAATAAAAAGAGGAAAATCTCTCATACATATATGAGGAAACAATAATATCCAGGTTAGTACAGAAAAAGGCTCAGGAAATTCACCAAGGTAACACGAATAGGTGCATGGAGAACACGTGCCGGGGTAGGAAAGACAGGTGCACTCCTGCAGCGCGCCTCTGTGGGAAAACAGCACGTGGCCATCTGATCCCCCCCTCCACGGGGCCCCACTTCCCATGCTGGAAACAAACTCGCACGCCTCACGTCCCACCCCGACCCGCCCCAAGGGCAAGAGCGTCCACCTGTTCCGAGCTGGCTCTTAATTGTGCCTCTCTTTGGCGTGAAGCAGCAAATGAAGGAGAATTCCAGCAACGTGATACTGGACGAGACTGATGCCCGGAATACCAGGGACCGAGGAGACCAAGTGCGGGGGACATTCAGTCCCACGCCAGAACCCAGCACCTGCAGACTACATGCAGCAGAGATGGGAGGAGGGATCTTGTTTCCCATCTCCTATCAGGACCAAGGACACACTTCTGCTGGGACAGTGACCACGGTCTGGGCTGAACTAACAGAGAGGCCTGTGATGTGGGGAGAGCACCTCAAGAACCTACAGGCACCAAAGCTAGGAGGAGGATACCAAGACTTCAGAGGATAGAAAGAAATCATTAACTCAAAGCAAAATGGGAATATTTTCTTTGATTCAATTCTTTTTGCAATTTTTATGAGCTAACTACTACTTTACTAGGAAAATCATTAAATTAAAGAAACAATACATTTTTAGAATATTTATAAAATAAATTCTTAAAATATTCTATAAATTCTTTATTTATAAATAAAATAAAGTCTTTGACCATAATTATAGTGCCACAGGATATCTGGTTTGTTCCTGCAAGATTTTGCTTCCTCGTAGTGGAGGAAGTTTGGTTATATTTTAAAATGGCGCAATAGTTTTCAAAGTTTTGTTCCTAATAACTATAATCATTATCCAAATTACTCACAGAAGGCCAGGGATTTAGCTCAGTGGCGTAAGTGCCTGCCTGGCAGGCACAACACTGTGAGTTTGATCCCCGGTACTGAAAATAAAAAATAAAATAAAATAAAAAATAAAAAAATAAGTTACTCACAGAATGTTTAAATTGCTACCTGAAAAACTGTTTTGAATTCACTATCTAAAAAGTGTACATTTCTTCTTTTCATTTACCAAAATAAAAATACTCACCCTAGTACCTACCAGAAAATAATCATATCTTTACAAATGAGATTATATACTTTGTAAAGTAAGCATTTTTAAAATTATATTTTCTTAATTGCAACAATGATTTGCACTAGTTTTCAGGGAGTGTGCAAAACAAGCTTAACTTTTTGAATGCAACCTTGATTTAAACCAGAAGCAAAATGCAAAACTTAGCAAAGCAATAACTACTCCAAGGACCTGTTTTAACCCTCCCATCTTTGGTCTAAATTTAAGGCTGGTAATTTTCTAGTTAATTCTGGTTTTTAAGGAGACAAGCAAAAAGATGTTCATTACAGGTCAATAGTTGGTCAGTAATTGGTTTGTTTCAGCACTTATAATACAAGTATAGATCTCTTTTGGTTAATGGTGGTATATTATTTATCCTTAGGATTTGTCAATACGGTTTTTATTTGATGTTATAATTGATACTAACTTTATTACTATTGCCAAAGTGACATAGCTGTTGCTATTGATTCGTTCTCTTATAATGTCAATATCTGGGCGGGCTTGACCTTATTAAAATTGTTGTGGCCCACTCCTGTACTAGGATAAATATGTTCCAGCCTACCCTTACAAGCAGATGGGGCTGGGTGGATCTTAAAAGAGAGATAAAGACCAAGAATAAATCAATAGTTAGTCCTGCCCAGAAGACACCATTGAGCATTAAAAAAGAACTAAGGTGATCACCATAGCGTAAACAAAAATTTCCGCTGAAACCAACCTGCAGGCCTCAGCACAAAATCAAAGAAACAAACAAACAATAGAAACATGACAAGACAAGAGCCTGGTGTGGTGGCACATGCCTTTAATCCCAGCACTTGGGAGGCTGAGGTAGAAGGAGCGTTGTGAGTTCGAGGCCGGCCTGAGCTACACAGTGTGACCCTACCTCAAAAAACCAGGGCCGGGAGTTTGGCTCAGTGGCTTACGTGACTGACAGGCAGGCACAAGGTTGTGAGTTCAATCCCCGGTGCTGCAAAAAAAAAAAAAAAAAGAAAAGAAAAAAGAACATGACAAGACAAGCCAGCAGACTGCTTCCTAAAACTTGAAATCCCTTAAACTGATTCATGTAGTACCAAATGAGAGGAAATCAAATCCAAACACCTGAATTATTAAAAATAATATGAGGGGATATAACAAAATAGGTAAATAAGGCATTTGGGAGCTCACAGTAGATATAAGTAAAAAAAATACTAAGGCAAATTAATGAAACAATTGACAAGTCTATTAGAGGCAGTAATAGAAAGCTAGATGAGCTAAACAAAATGATGCTAAACAGACATGACCAATATATAAAAGAATTAAAGTCCATAAAAAAACTCCAAATAGAAATTAAGGAGATTAAAAATTGTATCAAAAGTATGGACACAGAAGGGATCAAGGTGGGGGCAGAGTGTTAGAAATAGTAGATAGGCTTTTGTTGTTGTTATTGTTGTTGTTGACCAATTACTATTTTCAAAACAAATGAACATGATAAACAGAAGCAACATGTCCTAGATTATACAAAGAAGACTCAGATTTAAAGGAATTACTGAAAAATGAGAAGACAGTATAAATGGAATTAAAAGCCCTGTTTACTGAAATGGAATTAAAAGCTCTGTTTACTGAAATAATAGCAGAAAAAATCCACAGATGGGAAAAGGTTTTAACATTCAGATAAATGAAGCACATAGAAATCCAAATAGCCAAGATCAGATAAAACCTTTCCATGCCACCTCAATGTCTAAATCTTAGAAATCCAACAGAAGAATGGTTTCATAAAAACAGAGAATAGTAATGAATTATTTCACAAGGTAGACCCACAAGAATTACTGCAGACTTTTCCACACAAAAAAACTAGGAAAGGTTGAAATGAAATGTCTCAAGTCCTTAAAAGAAAAGAATTTCCAACCCAGGTTGATGTATCCCCCAAAACAATCTTTCAAATTTGAGGGAGAACTAAGACTTTGCAGGATAAAGTGCACATAAATAAATTCATAACCATCAAACCAGCACCCCCAAAATTTCTGAAGGATACCCAGAAAAGAGACTACAAAGCCAACAATGAGAAAAGTTCTAGTAGAATAAATAAACCAGGTAGGTGAACAATTAAGTAGAAAGGAATGGTATTAAATCAGCAACAGGAAAATAAGGCAATGGCAGAAACAAGCAAATACCAATCAGTAATAATTCCCAAAGTCAATGGTCTCAATTTCCCAATCAAAAGATACAAGCTTAGAATGGATCAAGAAACAAAATCCAACAGTATGATGACTACAAGAAACAAATTTAAACCCAAACCTAAATACATAGACCACATACCAAAGAGTGGAAAATACCATATTGTGCAAAAGAACCCTGAAAAATAGTACGTGCAACTATTCTATATTCAGACAAAGTGGACTTCAAGTCAAAACTGATTAAAATGGGCAAAGAAGGTCACTACACAGTTGTTAAGGGAAAAGTGATCAGTCAGAGATAACAGTTATAAACATATACACATCAAACCATGGTGCACCCAATCTCATATGACGAATACTACTGAATATAGAAGAAGTAAATATATGCATAATTGTAGTGGGGAGCTTCAGTAACACACTGAAATAGATCAACCAGTGAAAATATCAATAAAGAAATATGAGAGTTGAATAATCTTTCAAACAAATGAACTTAATATATATCTACAGAGTGTTCCACCCCACAAAAACAGAATATGCATTCTTCTCAGCAACTCATTGAACTTTCTCCAGTATAGGACATATACTAGCCAGTAAAACATGCTTAAATAGATGTAGAATAATTGCTATCATACCACGCATATTATCAAATCTTAACCAAATGAAGTTGGAAACTAATGACAAATGGAAACAGAATTTATGGAAATGCTAGACAATATACAACAATAAAAAACAAGTTACAGAAAAAATCAAGAAACAAATAAAACAGCCTGTAGAATTAAGTGATGATGTCATTACAATATACAAAAACTCATGGGACACAATGAAAGCAATTCTAAGAGCAAAGTTTATAGCTGTGAATGCCCACATCAGAAAAACAGAGAAATCCCAAATCAATAATGAAACAATGCATCACAATGTCCTAGAAAAACAAGAACAAGCTAAACCAAAGCTAGCATGAAGAAGGAAATTATAAAAATCAGAGTATGAATCAATGAAATAGAGGCCAAAAAATACAAAGATTAACAAATGGAAAATTTAGTACTTTGTAAAAACAGACAAAACCGACACAGCCAATCTGAACAAAATAGGAAAGAATAGACAAAAATTGATACAATTAGACATGAAAAAGGTGAAATTGAAATCGATATTTCTAAAATAAAAATAATTATAAGGGCTTCATGAGGCCGACAATTGCCTGGCAATGGGAGGTGTCTCTGAGGAGTTGAAAACAGTGTTGCAGTAAAGAGTATTGGGCTTATGCACAGGCCACTGCCAGAGTGGGCACAACCAGACCCAAGCCTCTCTCCGTGAGTCAGTGCCATTCATGACTGTGGACGGAGAGAAACAGGCCTCGCCAGGAGGTGATTCCTGACTGGAAACCATATCATTTTCATTGTTTTTTGGGGGGAGGGTTGAGTTTTATTCTCTTTTGTTTTGTTTGATTATGTTAAATCTGATGGCATGTGCAGCTATTTAAAATATAAATTATGATAGCCATTTAGGATTTACTAGTGGCTTATTTTGAAGTCCTTTATTGAATTGATTGTTTTATTGTTTCTATTTTATACTGTTCTATTCTATTTTTACTATGTCTGAAGGTATCTGCAGCTGTTTTGAAGACATCAAAAGGCATTATGGTAACTATTCTTGATTTCATAAGGTTTTGAAGTCCTGTATCACTTATACTGGTTTATTTTGATTGGTTTTATTCTGTTTTATTTTCCTTGGTTTTATCCTTTTTAAAATAAAAAAGATGATTATGAATATCTACCTTGCAAATATCTTCTATTGTAAGGTTGATTAGCATTCGATGGTGCACACATATCATATCTGGATCCATTTGTTCTTAGATTCTGAGTTTTCTTTTGAATATTTTCCAGGCTGATTTCCACAAGTGCTGTAATAATTTGCATTTTCAATAAGTGTACAAGGTTTCCCTTTTCTCCACATATTCAGCTGTCAACTTTTTGGTAACAGCCACTGTGAGAGGTGACAATTAACATCTCTTTATGGTTTAATTTGTGTGTCCTTAGTGATTAGTGATGTGTGGCATGGATGTAGTCATTCTGGTATTTCTTTTTGGAATACAGTATAATGTTCCCATTTATTCCCAAAGATTTATTTTAATTTGATAACTGGTCTGACAGAAATTATAATTATTTATAACTACACTTTGATTGATGCTTACATAGCATAGATTATCTTTCTTCATATTTGTACTTTTATTCTATTTGTGTCTGTACATTTAAAGTATTTTCTCATTGACAACATGATTGGCACTGATTGTCAGAGAGTTAATTTTTGTGTTTACACCACAGCTACTTGAAATATTATTGATAAGCCTGTACTAATATTTACTATTATTGCTGTTTTGTATTGCTTAGTCTTATCTTTCTGTACGTTTCTGATTTTTACTTTTTCTGCAACTGATTTTGAGCACATTTTGTATTTCTTCTTGTAGAAACAAAAGTATGCACACACATTCTGAAAGAATTCTCAGTTATTCCTATTACTTATGATCATCTTTTAATTTCAGTTATTCATAATTTGTTTTTAGCCATTGCACTGGTGCTATTACATTTAATATTTTGAAAAACTATCATCCTATTAGTAAATAACAAAATGAATAATGTTTTATTTTTATTCATTCATTCTACAGTGCTTTTAAATTTCGTTATGAATTTTTTATTTTTTTGTTTTAGAGAGGATTTTATCTTTATTTTGGTTGCAGGCAATAGGTTTTACATAATGTTATGCTTGTAAAATATCAAACTAGTCCTCAGTAATTCTTTGGATTTCAATGTTGACAATTGTAACATCTTTTTCATTTCTAACTGCATTCATTTTAGCCTTCTTTCTCTTTCTTTCAGTTAGTTTACCTAAGTGCTTATCAATGTCATTTATCTTATCTGACCACCAACACTATTTTTACATATGTCTCTTATATTGCTCTTTTAGTCTTTATACATTTTTTTTCAACTATTATGTATCACTCTTTTCATTCTCAGACTCCTTTGGCCTTGGTTTGTTCTTGCTTTTCTAAGACTTTGAAATGGATCTTTAGGTTTTTTATTTGAATGTTTAGAAAGACACTCTTCATGATAAACTTTACTGATAGAACAGCCTTCCTTGCATTCCAGTGAGTTAGTATGTTGTGTTTCAATTTTCACTAATATATGAAAGTTCTTAAAAATAATGCACAACATAAGTAGAATCCAAGATGATCTTTGAAGATGTTTATGTCTCAGTTTCATTGCTCTTCTTTAATATAATAATTAAAATTTTAGCCAAGAAAATTAGGTAATAAAAACATGGAAAAATTTTTTAAAAGAAGATGAATTTGTTCTTATTCTCAAATGATATGATCCTTTATTTAAGACAACCCAGACTCCAACAAAGTCATTTTGACTTTTCAAACAAATTCAGCTAAGTGTTTGGATACAAAATCAGCACTATCTTAGGAAAATCTCATGCCAGTAGCTTCTGAAGCTTCTTAACAATCTGCTTAAAAAATGTGATTTTTTATGATTACCTAATTTGTATTTTTCCTTCAAATTTATCTTGTTTCATGTTTTGAAGGTAAGATCTCAGAGTTCTGATTAAATCAATTGCAAAAAATGAGGCAATAGGACAGAGTCCTCCTTTGAAGGCCTGTGAATTGCACTGAGAGCAGGAGGTCTGCTCCATCCCTCCTGAAAGCCTTTAGGTGGCCATGGCTGTAGATTTACCCTAGTAAACAAGAAAATATTTAGAACTTTGAAATGAGTCCAGGTTCAGAGGCAGGTAGGGTTAGATATATTCTAATGGATGCAATTCAACATGAATTTCATTTAAGGAGTTGTCTAGGGTGCAATGGAATCTGAATGTATTTTTTGCTTGTATTTTGTTAATGGCTAAAGATGGTGAACACTTTAACATATAATTATTGACTATTTATAATTCTTATTTTGAGGTATACCTGTTCCATTCATTTGCCAATTTATGGTTTAAATTACTTCTTTCAGAATTATTACTAGGCATACACTAGTAAGGACCAAGAGGAGAAAAGAAACCCACTCTGCTGTAAGAATGTAAAGGAGTGCAGCCTGTAACGAAGACAGAAATCTTACTCCAAAATCTAATATAGACATACCTTATGACCCACATACATGGCTCATTGTCTACACATGAAGGAAACAAGTCAGCACTCTCTATATATCCCTCCCCCATGCACATGTGCATTGGGGCATAGTTTACAGTACCAGCCTAGCTGCCCATCAATTGACAAATAGATATTGAAAAAAAAATGTATGTGTGTGTGAATATTTTTCACCTAAAAGAAGAATAAAATTATTTCATTTACAGGATAATGGATTCAAGAGAAAGTCATCACATTAAGCAAAATGAACTAGGTTCAGAAATACAAGTATCATTTATTTTTCCTAATATTTTAATTCCAAACAAAAATGATATGAACTTAGAAGAAAACTTACCAATAAAAAATGGAATTAGAATGTATGAGCACAACATATGGTACGGTAATTGTGAAGATGGTGTGATCAAAATATATTATATACATGGGCAAAAATATCATGTTGAACCCGGGCACAGTGGCCCAGGCCTTTAATCACAGCACTTGGGAGGCAGGATTTAAAGGAGTTGTGTGCTGCCTAGCTGCATTAATGGCCACTGCATGTGATATTCTTTAAAATATGCTGCAGGAATTATCCTCCGATAATGCAGCCATTACTCCATTGTCACAAAAGCATATAGTCTAATATACACAGTATCAATGTGATCAGTGTTCAGAGGTCTGCCTGTAAACTACAAGGGCTACTAACCAAAAAAGGAAAGAAAAAAACAGTGGATTTCCACCTTCTTATAAAAAAAAAGACTGACATCTTTAACAAATATTTGATGAAAGCAATGATGCCCAGGACAGTAAGGAAAAGGCCGGGACATTTCACCAAAGGGACACATTCAAGAACCTACAAAATATGTATCAAAGTATGAAAGACTGGTAACTCTGAATTCAGTGGGAGAAACTGAAAATCTACATGTCTGAATAAAGGCAGTTTAGATGACTTTCTAATATGTGCAATGATTAGGAAACTTAGAAATCAAGTGTAATATTCTCAAATTATTTGAATTACTCAAGGTTTTTTACTTTGTAGATTTATTTTTATTATAGTTGGAGAAACTATTGCTGCATGTATTTATAGAATTGTTGAATACAATAATTAAATGAAGCTAAGTGTAAAACATTTCATCACAAATATTTAACACTTTTGTGACAAGAACTTTAGAAATTGGCTATCTTCGCAGTATTCTTCTGTACCATAATAATTCATTAGTTATAGCCACCAGGCTGTGAAACAGAGCTATGAAGAAGTCAAAAATTTTTCCTATGTAAGTGAAGTTTTATGTAAGTCTCGTTCTACCATATCTCCACTTCCCGCTTCCCCAGCTTATGGTAATCATTACTCTGATTTACCCTTCTGTGAGGGCAACTGTTTTAAATTGTCTACAGGTGGCAACTTGAAGTGTTTTGATACTCCTTTGACTGAAATAGCTATCCCAATTCTATTCATGTTGATATAAATTATTGACTGTCTCCTATTTAAAGCTGATTGGCATTCCATGGTGCATATATACTACATCTAAAACTAATCCATTAATTAAGAGGCACTGGGGTGCATCGCATATCTTGGCTTCTGTGAATAATGCTGCAAAACATGGACGTCCAGACATATTCTGTGAAGAATTGCTGAAACTGGAGATTGAATGCACATGTGCGGATAAAGAAAGGCCATCCCTGAGAACATGAACAGTCTGAGGCAAGCCACATAAACAAGCAGTCCAACTCTGAGAAAGCAGCGTGCCCAGGTGAGTCTGGCAGAGGGGTTAAAATTGACATCAACTTCCCAAGTGTATAAATAAATGTGCTGCAGTGGTTAAGCAGTTCCTTTCCTCCCATTTGGAGAGTGAGCTCCACCTGATCCCAGCTTTCAATGTCTTCTCTTTATTTCTTCACCCTCTTGCTGCCCTTCATGGTCCTCATCCCAGGGAGTTCAAGAGCTGTGAGGGTTGGGGCAGAATGGCACCTGAGCAGGGACCTGATGCATGAGGAAATTCAGCATTTAGCAAGTGAGAAGGACACTCCTACTGTGCACACAAAAGGGAGGGAGTTGTATTGATATACTCAGTATTAAGCCCATTGACACCATCAATACTGAGCCCAAAAGTATATTGATATCCTCAATACTGAGCCCATTAATATCAATGCTAAGCCCTTATCAGGTGTAAAACTTGGGAAAAACAGGTTCTCAGGAACCACAAATGTATATAGAAATGCTTGTTGTATTATTGATGCCTCTATTTATCTTTTTGCTGTGGACCTGGATCAGAGAGTGTTTCCATGATTGTATGCCTATTAAGACTGCCCAGCTTGCTAAATTTCTTGAGTTTGTTTGTTTCCAGAAGAAAGAAATGTACAGTAACACACTTGGCAAGAGGTGAGAAAGTAGCTTAGAACAAGGCTAGGGAAAAAGTAAAATAGTACCAATCTATCTGGACCTCTCCAGACTTTTAAAAGGTTATTTAGCAGGCAGAAACTGATGCTTTATCCTCTGACTTCTCACAGGCCCCCAGGGTGGGGTAGAGGGAAAAAAGAGCTCCACCAAGTTTAGAATTTGGTCCACACAATGAAGGTGGGAGGAACAATGCTGCTTGTTTCAGCTGCAAGGGTGAAATGTTATGGTTCTAATGTAATATAATGTTGATGGACTAAGTAGGAGTTCTTAAGGATTGTTAAGCCTGTGTTTTGATGTTCAAATTGTGAAATAACAAAAATAAGCATGTCTTTGTATCTGCAAATTGATTTGAAAAAATGTGTCTGGTTGACAATTTGACAAGGGATTTATTGGAATGTTTGATACACTATGTCAAGTGGAGAAGTTTAGAAGCTTGGCCCAGTGATTCACCGGTGTGGGTGGGAACCTCACTTGGTAAACATCCTTAACCTGTGAAGAAGGAGGGAACAGAGATGGTGTACATTCTGCACCCATCCTAGAAGGGCAGCCTGTTTACAATTTAGGGGACAAAAGGAGGCTTACTCTCCCTCCCTTTTGCTTTTGCTGCTTTTGCTGTCTTCAACTGCCATGAAAAGTTACCCCTTCAGAATTCATTCAATAGGGTTCTGCCTCCCATACCACCTATCTCAGTTACTTTTCACTCATTGCCAAGACAAAATACCTGACTCTCAAAATTAGGGAAGGAAGGGTTTATTTCTTACAGTTCTCAGGGGTTTTTGATCCATAATTAGTTGGCTCCAAGGCAGCGTGGTGTGGCGGGGCCACCATTCATGGCCACCACAAGCAGCAAGGTGCACAAACCAGGAAGAAACAGAAAGGAAGACTCGAGTCCCTCCTGCCTTACTCTGTATGTTGGCTCCACCCCTGGGTAGGTAAGGCACTCACATGACCAATCCCAGTGCTAGACAAAAAACCAATCACAAATACCAGACTCAGACCCATCCAAATTACATGAGGCCTTGGGGTGACACAGGATCCATCCAATACAATCCACCTCTAGCCCTCCAAGGACTCATGTATATTATTCATACAAAAGACACTTAGTTCATATCCAATAGTTGCCAAAGTCCTAACAGTTTCAACATTGCTGAAAAGTTCCAAGTCCCAAATCTCCTCCGAGATCTATGGCAAACTCTTATTTGTAACCCTCTGTACAAATGAAAATGAGGTTAAACACTTCCAACATATAAGGCACGAGATAAACATTACCATTCCAAAAGTTACAAACAGTGGAATACAAAGCATTGGAGCCAAAACAAGTCCAAAATCCAGCAAGGCAAACATTAAGTCCTGGAGTTCTACACTCAGCATCTGAAGCAATCTGGTTGCAAGCTCCAAAAGACTTCATTGACTCCACCCCCACAGCAGGGGGTGGAGGGTTTTTCCATTGCTCCCATGTCATCACCCTTACATCTTTACATATTGTCCTCTGCAGTCAGGGCAGAAGCTGCACATTTTCCTTGCACTGAAAACCAGCATCACATGGAGACCGCCAAGGTTAGCTGCCAGCTGGAGCAGTAGTTGGACTCTTCTGTCTCTTGGCTGTAGGAGTCAAGTGCCTGGATCGCTGAGCAAATCTTCTCTATGACACTGTGAGGAAAATCTTCTCTATGCCACTGCCAGTCTGAAATCTGGTGTGGTTGCTGCCATTTTGAAACTTCCTATGGCCTCCATCACCACTCCAGAACATGATGCTCTGTGGCTTTTTCCTCTGAGCAAACCCTTTTACTTTTGAAGGCCTCGGGCTGCAAAGGGTGGAGGCCCGCTGCTTCCTAGGATGTCCCCAGGCCAACTTTTTTATTTCCTCATTCTTTCTCAGTAGTCAAGGTCCCAGCTCTATCTTTACAGTCCACAGCCTTCTGGTCAAACTCACAATGTCTTAAATCACCATGCTGGGCTCTTTGGGCTTGATTGACAGCATAAATCTGGCTAAGAGACCCCCAAAATAGCCAGGCCACCATTTCAACATTAGGTTGCCTTGAAATTTCTTTTGCCAGATTAATCAGTCCATTGCCCTTAATCTCAGTCTCAGGCAAAGTCTCTAGGCATGGGCAGAATGCAGACAAACTTTCTGCCAAGCCATAACACACATTGTGTGGAGTCCAACAACCAATTCAGTCATTTTTCCCAGCAGAACTTCCTGAGTCTGGTCTTTACTGGCAGGCTTTCTATCAGCTTTCTGGTCTTCCAAGCTCTGACCAGAATCACCCATATGGAACAGCCTAAGCTGTTTCAGTGCCACACTTTCAGGTGATGTCTCTGAACCTTTCCAAACTGTTCCCACAAGCCATTTCCAAAGGCTATTGAACCACATGGTCAGGTTTAGTCACAGCAACAACCCTACTCCTCTGGCACCAAATTCTGTTTTAGTTACTTTTCACTCATTGCTGAGACAGAATACTTGATGCCTAAAATTAGGGAAGGAAAGGTTTATCTCTTACAGTTCTCAGGAATCACTGGCCCATACTCAGTTGGCTCCAAGGCAGCATGGCATGGGAGGGCAGCCATTCATGGCAGCCACCCAACAGAATGGCACATGAACCCAGGAAGAGAGAGAGCAAGAGAAAGAAGACACCCATTTCCCCCACCCTTACTCTGTAGGCTGACTCCACCCCTGGGCGGGTGCAGCACTCACATCACCAATCCCAGCACTACATAACAAACCAATTATGAACGCCAGACTCAGCCCCAACCAAATTACTTGAGGCCTTGGGGGGACACAGGATCCAACCAATATACCGCCTTTCATCAAAATGCCTCTGCCTTATGCAAGTAGCTCCATTTAACCCAGCAACAGGTTCAACAAATTGTTGAACAATGTTCCTCATGGGTAATAAATTTTCTCTCACCCTCTGTGGAGGTTAATCCCTGAGGATTACACCCCAATCATCCCTGACAAATGGATGTTACTCACATTCCTGAGTTTGAATCTTCATGTGGGCCCACATTTCAGTAAATAAGTCCTCAGAATTTATTTTCCTTTCCATCCACATTTTCAAAGTAGCTAAACATACCATTGTTCATTGTTTATATATTTTTATTTCCCTTGGCAACCCATGGGCACTTAAGACTGACTACAGTCCAGCCTATACTAGTACTGCCTTTCAAACATTTTGTAAAACTTTTCATATTTCCCTTACTAAGAGAAACCCTTATAACATTTAAGGTCAAAGAATTGTTTAATGTTTTCACTGTATGCTTAAAATTCAGTTACAAAAACAAAAGTGGAAGTCCCACTCTACAAAATTTACACCTCATAATAATCTTGGCAGTATGTGCTACTAACTTGTTAAATTCTACTTGGGAAGGAACAACAGCAACAAAAACACAATTCAATCAGGTAAAAGAAAAAAAGCTAGGAAGGATCCTTTGGAAAGATCTTCATACTAGACATTGGAAGTGACCAAGTCCAGTGCTAATTTGGGGTCACAAATCTCTTCATGTCTTTCCAGAGAATGCTGAATGGCCTATCTGGATACCAGAGTGTGCTGTCCAGTTAGATCATTAACATTGTGAGAAACTGATTTGTTGACAGGAGTTTTACTGTGACAGCTGCATCATGAGGGTTAGCTTCAGTTTTGTGCAGCTCTTACTTTGTCTGTGTTTTTTTTCTTTTTTTTATGACTCAGTTTATTGCATGAAGGGGTTCCCATAGTCCAAGTGAAAATGGACCTCAGATGCTTACTTATGAGTTCTGAGGTTTTTAAACATGTGATAAGAGACAGAAGAGACATTCTACTATGTCAAGGAAATTCTCACTTAAACTTCAGCGAATCACAAGCACAAGGATTTTTAAGCACATAGGACTTAGGAGAAGTTGGAGATGTAGCTAGACAATATTTAACCTCTTTTTCTTTTGCTTTATTGACCTCTTTGCTGAGAGTTCATGATCACCAGGTTTCTCTTTTCTAGTTTGCTGATTAAGAAAAACGTTGCTCCTATTCATATCAGCTGTGGTCAGTCTAGTAAGTAACAGTAATACTACCTTGTTGTGAGATTGCCTCAGACCACTACACTAAAATTACCAGCAACTCTAATCCCTCTCTAGGTGAAGGATAAAGTATAGCTCAACAGTACATGAAAATAACAAAGCATGGAATATTAATCCAGATTATCATACAGATGTTTCCTCATGAAGAAATCCCATGGAATGATCACATATTTCTTGACTATGATTAAATGTCTTTAGGAAAATGGGAAATTATACGATGGAAAACACACCAAGGGCTGTGGGGTTACATTAATATAGGATTGAGTACATGAACAACAAGGGATGTATTTCCAAAGATTTATTTTACAAAAGTTTTGTATTTACAAAATTTTAGAAAGTTCATATATACCATAGGTCCTGTTTCCCTTAATAATAAGATCTTACACTGGTATAGCATATCTGTCACAATCTATATACCATTACTGATGCAGTTATTAACCAAAAACCATACTTTGGATTTTCTTATTATTGACATAAAGTAATCATTATGCTAATAATTCTTTCTAATGTACCCTATTTCAGTACATTCATACTACATTTGTCAGGATTTCATCATTTTTGATGAGTTTGAGAACTCTGGAGAGTTTTGATCAGATTTTTATTTATTTTTTGTTTTTATTTATTTATTTTTTGGGGGGGAATTTCCTTTGGCTTGAATTTGCCTGATTCTTTCTCAAGAATGTTAGTGGTGTTCTTGGAAAGATGATCACAAGACAAGGTACCAGTTTCTTCCCTTCTTGAAAAGTTGTAGATGAGGAACAGTTTGTATCTCTGTGAATGATTTTTAGGATCACCTGTCAAATGTCACACCTATAAAGTCACAGACACCCACTCACACAGATTCCACAAGATATTCTACCGAAAGGGTATTGTGTGTGCCTGAATATGAAGTTTTGGAATATAGTTTATATAACAAGACAGAATAAAGCATTTAGTGTTCTGTATGGGAAATCTGTATCCTTTTCCCATTTAATCATTGAGTCATGCATATAAATAAAGACCATAGATATTTTTATATATTAAATTTTGGCATAAAATCACACACTACTTTAGTTAGTGTTTTCCTCTTTTGCTCTGTCCATTGGGAAGTCATTCAGTTGATTCTTTTGAAATAATCCCTACCTTGGTGGGGTTCACTTTTGGAAGTATTCGATTGTTTGATCATGACCATACTTTGTGACTAAAAGTCAAGCAAGAGCCTCAGAGCTCATCCTGCATTTTTCCTGCCCTCGTTAGTGAATGAGGTGTTTTCCAGGGCCCTGAGCCCAGTGCCTATTCCCCAAGGCTCTGTAATCCCAGGAAATTACCTACATAATTAATGTGTGGTCTCTTGGGAGAAGACAATGCAAAGTGAGTTTTCAAGTGTTCTAAAGGAGCTGCCACTTCCTGGACAAAGAACAGCCTAACACACAGGACAGAAACCTCACTACCCCCTTGCTCTCTCTCTACACTCCTCAGGAAATTACCCCCTCTGTCACGGATGCTTCCTATGAAGGTCAGATATATGTGTTCATTCCGGACATGGTCTATTATTTGTTGGCCATTCTCTTGGTTGTTATTGGGGAGGGGAATAGCAGAGAAAACTGAAATGTTCTGCTTTTATGCTGTCCCAAATAAAAAAGTGCCTTCTTCCACTAAGTTTTTTCCATTACACAGTATTTTGCTTCTTCACTCTGTCATTCTCCCAAAGCAATCTGTAGCTCTCTCTTTCTCTATCTCTCTATCTCCATCCTCTCTGCCCCACCATGTCTCTTTCTTCCTGCTCCCTCACCATTCTTCCATCGCCCCAATCTGTTTGACTTATGAAACGGTCAGCTCACTGTTGAAGGCATACACTAGGATGCTGTCTGTTCAGCATAGCACTAGCTGTATTTTTCTGCAGCTTTTTGCCGACACACAGAAAGAGCATCCGTCACGCTCAGAAGGTCCTCCTTCCTCTGGCACAGATTCAGACACTGCACTGTGTTCAGTTGATGCCATACAACTCGCCATGCACTGTAATAAAAATATATGATTGTTTCAATATAAGACGTGAAGCACATGATGCTGTGTTCCAGTTTATGTGATACTTTTATTTATTGATGTCTATAAATATATGTGCCACATTCTTTCCATCCCAGAATTTCTTCCATATCTATCAAAATTTTAAGAATTCCCATTTCTTAGTGACATCACTAATATTTTCCTAAAGATTTTGCTACAACTTCTTCTGGAAAGTCATGTATCAAAAACATAAGCATTTTTATGAAGCATAGGATGTGGAACTCACCTGCAGAAAATAACTGGATGTTACAAAAATTTGATTTGCACACCCACTGAACTTGGAATAACGAAGATGGTTTTATTCACATGATGATTGCAAAGTGCTACGTTGCCTTCCAAGGCACAGCTCTGGGGAGCAGTATGGTGAGTGTGTGTGTGTGTGTGTGTGTGTACATGCATAGAATGACTGATTCAATCTCACATATTCCAGTCATTTGATGTTTAGATTTTCATCTTTGAAAAGCACGTTTAAAATTCATTTTTCCTTTCCTTTTGGTCTTCTCTCTTTTGTTATTGTCCTCTGAATTAATTAAAAAACAAAATGAAGGCAGAGCAAAACTTTTACTCTTTGTCCTTTACCATCTATTCATCTTGGTTTTCTGATATTAATTCCTTATTATTAATAGAAAATGTGAAATTAGAGTATTAATATAAGTTTCACATTCTGTCAGTCATTGGGATAGAGACTGTGTCTAATGCACATGGAATAAATTTTCATGTCATCTTTTAAATATAGTTACTGAATTTTTATAAGAACCTATGATCAATATTAAAACATGGCTGTTTTCCACTTATTCAGTAGTTTAAATTAAGTGGCTTTAAACTATTTTTTCTGTATGATGAAAATGGAAAGTATTGCTTTTATTGAAAATTTAGAGATGTTCTCTGCTTCAAATCAATTCAAGATATTCAACTGTGGGAGAATTTCTATTAAAAATAGCAATAACTTTATTTGTAGAAGTAGTAGAGGTGGTGTTCAGATGCTAGTTTAAATGCTTAAATGTTCAGTTTTATTTTGCTTTTTTATTAATAGAAACTATGTCTCACTTGTGAGAGAGAAACAGCTCCGGTCAGACCTCACCTCTCCATCCCAGCTCCATCTCTTGGGATTATACTTCAGTGAGAGAGAAGAGAGCAGAGCTGTTCAGAAGTTGAGAAATCTACACAGGAAGTATGTGAAACCCTTCATGCAGGATGGATGGGAAGACTGAGCCCATTTTCCAGGTAGGGACAGAGGCACTTGGAGTCTGACTGGACCACACTGGACATCAGGATGAGCAGATTCTGCTCCCCTGTGAGTGTACAAAGCAAACAGACTCTGAGGACCCAGTAAATTAAGTTGTTAATCCTACAGAGACTTTTAATCTTAAAGGGTTCCTCAGGCAGATGTGTGCCCTAGCAAGGACCATGTGGTCTCGGAGACTCTGGCCTCCCCACCACCACTTCAGGACAGCATGAAAGGGGATTCACAGGACTGGCCAGGGCCAGAGCTCAGCAGGACAGAGGCTCACAGTCCCAGGGGTGCTCACACAGTGTGTGCAAAGCAGGACGGCTTGCATGACAGGCTTGGAGACGACCTTTGGGTGTTCACAGAAACCCCGCTAGCCTTGATGAGAAAGGCTGCACTGAGAATAGCAGTGAGGTCACTGAAGTGATGCAAAGAACAATGGGCTCTGGGGATAGGAGGACCTGAGGGGGAAAACAAGTCCAGTACTCACCTTGGGAACCTGGGATGCCATGAGATGGAAGGATGCAAAGTCTCTCTTCTATAGTTGGGTGTGCTTGTGTCAGCGTGGGCTGACACAGTGCTGACAGATTCCTCCCTAGAATATTTACAATTGTTGCTCTCTTGTGATTGTTGCATTACTCTCAGATTTTGCTCCTTTATGCACAATGCCACTGTACATTTAGAAGTCAGTTTTTCAAGAATGACATGAATAGCTTTCAGTGTTCCTTGCTTTGCTAAATAAATACACTAAATGAAAAAAAAATGAGTGGATGCTATGATATCTAGACCAAAGAATTCAATTTTCTGTGAAAGCGCGGTGAAACTATCTTAATGTCTTGCAGAAGGGAAATGAATAATTGTGAGTCACTTTATAATGATAAATGTCTCACTTTTTCCTTTCCATTTTGTCTTCTCATTTATTTCTTTCTAAGGAAAGTTCTACTAGATTTCCAAAGTTATGGAATGTCCTGTCAGAGAGATATCTTTCATTTCCATTTCCAACAGCTCAGGCATCTGATGGACAAATTGTTGACTGATTTAATTTTACAGTATGCAGTAAGTAGATGTTTCACACATGACTTCTAGTCAATATACAAATTACAGCAAGGTGAATTATATTGATCCATAAAAAGGGACACCTTATGCCCTATTTCAGTTACTGTTACACAGCCAATCCTGGAAAACTTAATAGAAAATATTAACAAAGGTTATTTCATCTTTTGTAGAGACATCTTCCTTGTTTTAAGATAAATTTAAACTGGTTGTGGAGGTTACACACCTGTATTCTCAGCACTCAGGAGGCTGAGGCAGGAGGATCATTGCAAGTTCAAGAGCAGCCTGGGCTACAAAGTCAGTTTAATGCCAGCCCGAACTGCATAGCACCACCCTGTCTCTAAAAGAAATAAAAATAAAACTTTAAATTGGACTGTGACACTTATCCTAGTTTTATACATGACTTGAAAAAAGTTGAATATCTTAATGTTTCTGAACTTTCCATCTAACTAGTGATGCTAAACTATGCATGTCTCAGCAGTGGAGAGTCACATAACAGATTCCATGCTGTATAGATGTTGATGTTTGTTTGTCTTCATACACATTTGCAGTGCATAATGATTACATTCAATGGGAGGAGGAGTTGGTACACATACATAACACATCTCCATTCTTCCAATGCCCCGTTCACCTCCATATCCTCCAACTCTTGGTTTTTTTCCCTTTTACAAAGATCCCTCCATTTCCTATTATCTGTTTTATTTTGATCTTTATTTAAACCATCAATTTCTCATGTAAAAGAAACAATGTAATTTGTAAGCTTTGCTTCTGATTTCTTTCAGTTGAGAACAGGGTCTCAAGGTTCATCCATTTTCCTACTGAAGTCATCAAGTTTATCTTTCTTTAAAGATGGTAAAGTAGTACTCCATTGTGTGTAACACTGCATTTTCTTTGTCCATTCATCCATGATGGACCTATAGACAGCTTACAGGATTAAACTATAACAAGCTGTGATGCAGGGCTGGGAGTGTAGCTCAGCAGCACATGCGTCTGCCTGACAAGAACAAGGTCAGGAGTTTGAGCCCCGGTACCAAAAACAAACAAACGAAAAAGAAAGCTGTGTTGCAACAAAAATGAGTGTGCTTGCATCCCTGCAATACAATGTTTTTAATTCATCACTTTGCTTTAGATTCAACTTTATGATATGAGGAATCAGACACTTCTGAGGGTGTTCTCGCTCCTGAGACTGATGGACAACAAGGTACTACTGAGGCTGCAGGCCACCCTCTTCTCCCTGGTCTACCTGGTGGCCATGCTGGAGAATCTGACCCATCATCCTCCTCACAGTTCTTGACCGCCACCACCACAGCCCCATGTACTTCTTCCTCAGGCATCTGTCCTGCTTGGAACTGTGTCTCATCTCCACTACAGTCTCCAAATCTGTTCTCAACTCTATCACACTCAGTGAATACATCTCTTTCTTGGGGTGTCTGTGTCAGATCTTCCTTGTGGTTCTGTTAGCAGGGTCAGAGGTGGGAATCCTGACTGTGATGTCCTATGATTGCTATGTCTCCATCTGCCACCCTCTGCACTATGAGGCTGTCATGAGCGAAGAGTGCTGTGTCCAGTTGGTGGCAGCACCCTGTCTCAGTGGAGTGGCCTTGGGGATCTTGTACTCACCTGGGACAGTCTCCCTGGAGTTCTATGTCTCCAACAGGATTCATCAGTTCTTCTGTGATGTGCCTTCCCTTCTACAGCTCAGTTGTTCCAAGGAGCATCACGTTATCAATGTCACTTTGATCCTTGGTGCCCTCTGTGCATTCTCATGTTTGGTTTGCATCCTGGTCTCCTGCGTGTTTATTTTCTCTGCTGTGTTGAAGATGCCTTCCCGACAGAGCTGGTCCAAAGCCTTCTCCACCTGCATGCCCCACCTGGTGGTTGTGGACACCTTTCTGTTAACAGGTGCTGTTGCTTATTTAAAGCGAGCCTCAAATGCTTCTCCTATTGGGAACTTGTTGGGCACTGTGTTCTACTCTGTGGTACCTCCTGCCTTGAACCCCATTACCCACTGTCTGAGGAACAGGGACATTCAGTCAGTTCTGTGTAAACTCCTAAGGAAAGCGAGAAATGGATTGATAGAAAGATGACTACAGTTGAAGCTCATCAGCTTATTCTCCTTGTTCCTCCCCTTGCCAGCTGCTGGGATAATTCTTATTTCGAGGTCAACATACCCTATGGTCTTTTAATGCTGGTCTCAGGGTTTCAGTGTCGGTAGAAAGTAAGTCATTTCCTGAGCTCCTTCACTTTGCAGATTTTGTGGTACAGAAAGTGTGATGGGTTTTCTATTGTATCTTTGATGATTTTTATTCTTATGTTTCTGTTCCATATATATGAGGATTGTGCGAAGTGTTTTTCCTCCTAAGCATTTGACTTTTCTGTTTGTGAATCTTGGTAAATATTTTATTTTTGTAGAATTGTCATTGATGATTAGACTTTATTATAATTTCTGATCTTTACTTTTCAGTGAAAAATTATTTTAAAGTTAATTTATGTTTTAACCATATTTGTAGGGCCTGAAATATAGGTCAGCAGCACAAGCGCCTACCTGGGAAGTGCAAGGTCCTGAGTTTGATTTCTTATACCAATATTTCTTTTAAATAAACACAGTTGTGCAATTTTTAAATTTTCTTTAATTTTATCACAGGTTTTAGTTTTTGAATACACTTTGATGTATTCAGTATAGTAACATATTCAGTCTTTCACGTCTTTGCGTTTTCTGAAATAAATTATGTTTCTGGATACAGATAATTTTTTCTTTACTGAAAGTTGTTTGAATCTAATATGCACATTCCTAAAGTTCTATAATTACACTTTGGAATTCATGAAAGTGGCAAGAGCAACTGCTTTTAACACTGTGGTAAGTCCTATGTCTTCCAGACTCTCAATGTCAAAAGGTATTTCTAGTATCCTCAGTATGTACAGCTATGTTCAGCTCTGGTGATAGAAAACTGTTCTGTCTCCCTGCTCAGTCTGCTTGCTGCTTCTCTCAGAAGACAGAGACTAATGCTTGCTGAGCACCATTGCACCACCACACACTTTAACATCCGCCAGTCCTCCCACAGGGCAGCAGGGAACAGTGCACTGAGTGGCTGGGATAACTGAGGCCCAGGTAGGGAGAAGTGTGTCTTTGTGTACAGAGCCCATAACACAGGACATAGTAAATGCTGTGGCCATTGGCAACACCTTGAGACACTGTCTGTAACTGAACATCTTTGAAGTTAGCTCCTATTGCCTGCCTCATGGACCCTTCTAATTGTAAAAATTCTACTGAAATTTCAAAATGTAGTTTAAATAGAATGTGACTCCAAAGAATTATAAAGTACTTGGTTTCCCATTTTCAGTCTCTAAATACATGTGAATGTCAGAGAATAATTTATATGTCTTCCATTTTTTCCCCGCCATGCAGATTCAGCAACATTATTACATTTTCACTTGAAATCAGTGCCCTGCTACATAAGGCTGATATAAGTGATGTACTTGGGAGAAGTTTGTCTCAGCATCTGCAAATGACAAGTAGGGCAATTATTTAGCTGTGTTACAGTAGGGTAATACCACAGTTCTAAACTCCTGACATTTAAAGTAAAATGACCAAGACTTCCTTGGAGAGTTCAGCAGTTAGGACTAAATGCTTTCAAATATTAGAAAATGGAAATCCACAAATGTGCGGTCAAGAGTATGGTTTCAGTACTATAATTTTCCTTTGAATTTTATTATGCAATAAAAGCTTGATCATGTTGTGGAATAGAAATCCTTTGTACATAAATTAATTTTATATACTAATTCAACACATCAACGTTTCAGGAAAAAATGAAGGGTTTTTTATGTTTCAAAGAGTTTTAGGGTAATAGACAAGTATTTAAAAGTAAGTTAAGTGTTTTTAAATTTGCTGCATTACAACAAAACAAATTTAAAAATTACCTCATACATAGCTTTATGCAGAGAGGAGTGTGAGATATCTTAATATGTCGGGTATCTGTGTTCAAAGGGATGAACTCTGATTTTGTGTCCATATTTCCTATGATGAAAATAATTTGGAAACTAAAAAAATTAGTTGTAAGTTTAGATGTGTACATATATATTATACATATTACATATAATATAGATAGTGTAAGTATGTCTGGGTGAGCATACATAAATTGAAGCAGTAAAAATATCATTTGTGGTATTTGAAAGGAGAATTTCCAGTAAAATATTTAAAATCCAAATACATTAAAATATTAAAGAAATCAGTGATTGCATTAAACCTGAGATAAAAATGATACTGGAGATTAAATCATCAAAAAATAATCCAGCTGAGGATTTAGCTCTGTGGCATAGTGCCTGCCTGGGAAAAGCAAGGTCCTCAGATTGATTCCTGGCACAAAAAAATCCAGAGAAAAAATTCTCTACTGATTTTATTTTCCCTGTGAATAGCTTATTTCAAGGAAGCAACATTTAATAACAGAAAACGCTGAGAAATATTACAACCAAATTCTTAAAATGTATCAGCATAGTATATGTCAGAAGCAAGCAAACTGCACTGCAGAATGGCAGCCATCAGCCCCTTAGCACATGTGAATTTAGGGTTCTTCTAAGGTTCCAACCATAGCAATGGAAAAAAATTACAGTATTGCTAAGTAGCAAAAAGGTGGCAGTATCCGTGTAAATCCAACACCAGAAATGAAGTTTCTCATTTCACTCCATGGGTACAGATTCAATCTTCTCCATCATGTTGAAAAGATGGTGTGTCAGCCTGGCATCTGTCCTGGCTTCCTTTGCTTAGGGAGAACTAGAGAATTGAGCCACTGTACCTCAATTATTCCATGGTGCACTGTTTCACTGAGTGAGCCCTCTTCAGGGATCTCAATCAGGATGGTTCTAGGGATGTGGTGAGAGTCTCAGTGTTACACTCTCAGGTAACTCCCAGTCCAGATGATTTTATTATTTTACCAGTCTTGGGGTAAGTATGGATATGAGAGAGCAATTTATCCAGTAGTCTTCTCCATTCTAAACGACTCAGTGTTCTATTCTGGATCAATAGCATCCAGGATCCTGGTGTGCTCTCCATTGTACAGGCAACTGTGACTGTGCTGATGTATAAGACACCACCTTCCTGTGATGTCTTTTTTAATTTAACTCACAACATTCAAACATTTTCCAAAATCTTTTGTGGCCAATCTTGCAGTATTTTCAAGAAGGAGATATGATTTACATCACTATAGTTTTAAAGAAGTAAAATAGAAAGTTATGCAGCTCACACTCCCTTGGTAGAGAAAAATCATTTGGATCATAAACAACCAGATAATTTATAGAGGTCCAATCAACTGTAAAACATTTATCAATACACTTTAAAATTGTATCTATTTATAATTCTGTCAAGCATTTTTATCAAGAAACTCCTTAGTCACAATTGAAAAGGTCACTTGAACCCGTCTCCTAAAGCAGAATTAATCTCTCTGTTCCACTGGTTGTAAATGATGGGGTTTATGAGTGTGGGAACCAGTGTATAGAGCATGACTGTGAGAAGATTTTTCAGAAATCCTTTATTTGCAATGGGCTTTAGGGCAGCAGTCAACCCAGAAATTAAAAATAGAAGGAGAATGGCCAACTGTGGGATAAACGTCTATATGGCTTTCTGACAGACTTCTATGAAGTGAATCTTCAGCACTGCTGAGAATGTATTCACATATGTCCTAAACAAAAACATGAAACATACAAAGATGACACAAACACTTACTGCAAGGAACACAGACTCAGCAAACTGAATATCTGCAGCTGATACCCTCAGAATTTCCTTGCCATGAGTAGAGTATCTATTTTATTTTATTTTATTTTATTTTATTTTATTTTATTTTATTATTTTATTTTGGTGTTGGGAATCAAACTCAGGGTCTTGCACTTGCCAGACAGGTGCTGTTCCGTTGAGCTATATTCCCGACCCTAAAATTTTGTTTTTAAATCATTTACAAATGTGTTATTAGAAGTAAAATGCAACAACACGAATTGTCTGCCGTGGTCACCTAACCACATACAAGTGTGCGACACAGTGAGTGACAGGACAGTGAAAGGCGGCTGGCTGTGAGGAGGACCTGGAGCCAGCGCTCCGGGTGGTCAGCACCTCTACCTGCGGACAGCGACGCCCAGGCAGGGAATGGCCCGAGGGAGGAGCAACCCAGCTTAGGGATTTATAGCCATGGTCTCTCCCAGGAAGAGCAAGCAGCAGGGGAAAGGGTTGGCAGGGAAAGAGCGGGCAAGTCCCCCATAGTGGGACAGCCAAGCTCGCGCTGACTCTGCCACAGACAGAACTCAGAGAGCAGAGAGGGCCAGGCTGCGCAGGACGCCTAGGTCGGAGGAGGGATTCACCTCCTGTTCTTACAGCAAGAGAGACTCTGGTCTCTGTGAAGCAGGAGGAGACTGGAGCTGAGTGAACCTGTGAGCTGTGCCCTCTGGCTGCGGTGTGGGGACCGTGGGGAGGACGTCTCAGGAGGAAGGGGACGGAGCCTGGAAGAGGATGCTGTGGTCTCTGGATCGTAGACATGGGTGGGACCGGTGTGGGTGCTTTCAGGGGATGAAATGCACTGAGGAAAGAATTTAGTAATAAAAGGGTGGATTACTTGTGAGCTATGACTGAGAAGAAGACGAAAAGAATTCTAAAGTCGCAGACTTCCTGACTTAAATAATAACAGTGTATCTTCTTGAGGCTATTGGAACAGAATTGGGTTCACTCTGTAATGGAGTATGTCCCCCAACTCAAACCTCAAGGCAATAATCATTGGTGTGGACCAACTGGTCACATGAAATTTCAGTTGAAAATATTTCAAACAGACTACTTACTGCAAATTTAATGTCCAAAGTGTAAATTAATAATTTGTTGTAACAAAAATACCCCACATGATATTATTCATGCAATAAAACTGTTTAAAACTAATTTATTAAATTTGAAAATCATTTAAAAACTTAGGAAAGTTTTCTTTATGCACATAAATGTCCAAGTTGGTGTCAATGTGTTTTTAAAAGCATTGTTAAGATTGTGAAATCAATTTGTGTGCAAATGTCTTCTGAAAAACATATTTATTGCTTTTGTTATATTTTGTGAATTTCTTTCAAATATTTTTCTAATTTTGTAATCAAACTATAGTAAGACATATTTTGACTCTCCTCAGGCCATTTTCCTTGGGGATAATTTTTACTTTTCTTAGTACGTGTGTGCAGCACTCAGTGTTTTCATTCCTTGTGTGGAGGTTGAACATATACAGGGATTTTTGTACTGGGACTCAGGTTTGCAATCTGGGCTGCGCTGTTATGCAGACTTGTGAAGATCTCCATCCTTACAGTTTCACGAACTCCATCACAGTTGGCTTAGCTGTGCCCCACCTAAGGCAGATGTGACAATTAAAATCGCCAAGTTTTTCTTCACTGTAGAAACCACGGGTTTTACAGTTTCCTAGAGTAACTTTTAAGAGTCTCCACAGCAAATCATTGCAATGAAACAAACGAATGCCCAAAGATTTTCTTTTGTAGAACTTTGAATTGCAATTGGAGTGGGAGGGTCACAGTTTCCTTTGCAAATTCCTGAGAAAACCCATGACTCCAATTCCACCCTGGAGGAAACAAACCAATCACAGACTTGCAGTGAGCAAAAAGGGAGGCAGCTTAGAGACAATCATAATGACTGTAATCCAGGATCTAGTTAGATGTAATCTAGGAGATGGATCTTGGAATAAAAAGCCCCTACTGTTAATAAGTTGAAATTTCACATAGAATTGAAAAAGTGTCATACTTTTGTGGTTAGATTGCATATAAATTTTACATTCTGATATAAAGTTAAGTGTTAGAGAGATACTGATATTGTAGGTATAAATTTCATATTTTCCAATGAGAGTTATTTTGACTATAGTTGCTGTTGAGAAATTATTTGCCAGCTGCAGTTATGATAGAGGATTATTACCTAGAATGCATAAAAATACTCAGCAAAATCTATCAAGAAGAAAGTAGACAAGTTAAGAAAAGTACACTAAATGGACACACATTTCTCAAAAGAAGCACAAGACATCGATAAGTATATAAAAAGTGGTTGGTAGCTTTAGGCTTTGGGGAAAAGCCAGTCAAAGCTGCACTGAGATTCTATCCACCAAGAATTCCAACAGCTCAGGAGGCTGAGAAGGAAAAGATAATTCCCCCTGCTCCAGGGAAGGAAACTTAATACGGCCACAGTGGACATCAGTGTAGAAATTCCTCAAAAAACTAACAGTAGAGCTAATGTACAATCTCATTGTGCTATTCCTTAGTATAGCTTTGAAAGAATTAAAAACCTTTTAAAAGCATTAAATACCTATGTCTGTACCAGTACAGTACAAGCTAAGCTAATGAAACAGTGCCTATGGTCACAGACAGATGAATGAAAAAGGAAAATGTAGTTTTAGGAGTTTTTTCTTTCAAGGGGGGCTTTGTTTTTTGTTGAGTAAGAGTATTACTGAGCAGTTCAGGCTGAACTTGAACTCACTATTTAGCTGAGGCTGCCCTCTAACTCACAATGATCCCCCTGCCTCAACCTCCTGAGTGCTGGAATTACATACATGCCTCACCAAGCCTGGGAATGATGAAATATTTTTAAGCCATATAGAAGAATAAAGTCCTGTTATTTGCAAGAAAATGTAGGGATTTTTAATAGATTTTTTAGTATATGTTTTCAGTGCACAATATTTACATTCCTTGTGTGGAGGTGGTGCACCCACATAACTTAGCTTAATTCCTTTTTCATTCCTTTTCCTCCCTCCATCTCTTAATCTCCCTCCCATTTGAGAAAGACGTATCTCCCTCTTTCTCATTATGTATCTGTATTTTGTTCTTAACTCATATTTTGGGTTTCTAGTATAAGAGAATCCACACTATGCTTAAGCTTGTGGGTCTGGTTTATTTTACCTAATGCAATGGTCTCCAGCCACATCCATTCGCCTGCTCACAACTAGAGTTTCCCTTTCTTAGTGCAGACCAGTGCTCCATGGTGTGTAAACACCAGACTTTTTATCCTTTTGTCTGTTGACAGACATGGGCAGCTTCTCAGGTAGCATGTGTAGGAAAACAAGTAAAACTCAGGCACATATCTCCAATTTCCTTTTATAAGTGCAATGTAACAAAGTTAGCAAAAAAAGGGAAGTGATAACAGAAAAGTGACAGGAAGATTATTAGAGATGAGGCAGGGGTCAAAAGGAGAGGGGAGGGAACACGGGGAACAACGAGGATGAAAAGAGTCCAAACATAGTGGGTTCCACAGCCAAAAGCTACTTTGCTGAACAATCAATACAGGTACAAGTTTTAAAAATCACTAATAAACCCCCAGTGAAAATGTCATATTGAGGAAACATTGTATTATGTATTTCAAGTTTTCCAAAACAAAGAAAAATGTTAAGCATCACTACATGTCACAACTGCCAATATTTTTTATTATTTCATAAATACCAGATCTTGTATAAAACCACTGTTGTCTAAAGTTCTGGTTTTCAGGATTTCATCCACTGACCAACTCAACTGGAATCCTGTAGCACTTTTTTTTTTTTTTTCAGCACTGGGGATCGAACTCACAGCCTCACGCCTGCCAGACAGGTGCTTAAGCCACTGAACCAAACTCCTAGCCCTAGTTTTTTGAGGCAGGGTCACACTATGTAGCTTAGGCTGGCCTTGCGCTCGAGTTGTAGCCCAAGTGGGCCTCAAACTCACAAGGCTCCACCCTCCTCAGCCTCCCGAGTGCTGGGATTAAAGGCGTGCGCCACTACGCCTGGCTGTTGTCGCACATTCAATTCCCATGCAGGGCCACGGGTGAGGTTCTGAATCCTCCCAATTATTCTGATGCTGCTGATCCTCTGCCTGCACTGTGTAGGAACCGCCTTGAAATCCTTTTAAAATATGGGGATTAATTTCTTCCAGCAGCCTTGCCATCCCTTTTGTTTCTTCACTACACTGAATAAATGTGAATTATCAAGTTTCTCCATTCACATAGGAGAGAAACTTCTGACAGTGGAAAACTAATATGCCTTTCCTTTTTTTCTCTTTATTTTTACTTAACACACTGTCTGGATAACAGAAAGAATGTAAGAGACAATCAGTTGTTTCACAATACTAAAGATGCAATTTTTATACTGTTTGTCTCTAAAAGTTTTCTTTTTTTTTCTTCTTCACTCGTGGTTCTTTCACTATTTTAAAAGCCAGTTCATTCATTTGTAGTTTCATATTATCCAGAAAAAGACCTGATTATGTAATTTTTCTAATGAAGTTAACTGAACATATTTATGTAATGATTAATCATCATCAGTGATTCAGGGTCATGTCTGGTGCATCATGTATGCTTCATGTTTATTAAGTGAATGCATCTCTGAGGTACAATGGTTAAGTCTTGATGGGCGCATGATGAAGAAACCCTGCTTCATAAAAAAAAAAGATTTTTGAGGCCAAAGTTTAGGCTAAAGTTAGGAAAATATTTCACTGAAGCATGTCAGACTAAACCAGCCTCTTTTCTACCTGTGAATGCATTGTGGTCAGGAGTCTTGTGTTATTAATCTTTCTCTATTTGTAACACCGAAATAATACATTAAGAAACAGAGAAATTACAGAATAGTGCTTCAGAAGAATTCAAAACAAGATTGAATGGGCGAAGATTGCCTTATTAAGTATTACCAGTCTGATAATGAAATTTCCAGTACTTACAGTAAAAGAGGTTTTAACATCAAACCACTTTGTTCATTTTTGTTGATTTCTCAAAACTTATTCATGTTTTTAGTAAAAAAAAAAATGCTTCTCTTGTTAGAAATTTCCCAAAAGCTTTCTTGACCTCCTGGTTCCTCAGAGTGTAGATGAGAGGGTTTACCAGTGGGGTGACCACACAGTAGAACACAGAGACCACTTTACCAAAGGTGAAGTTGTACTTGGCTGGAGGGCGGACGTAGGCAAAGACCATGGTGCCATAGTAGATGGTGACTACAGATAGGTGGGAGGCACAGGTGGAGAAAGTTTTCTTCTGAGCCTCTCGGGAAGCCAGCCTGACCACTGTGGCCACAATATTGCCATAAGAGGAGACAGTGAGAAGGAAAGAGCTTAGAATCACAATTGAACTACCTGTGTAACCCAGGGCTTCCGCAAAGAATATGTCTGAGCAGGAGAGTTTAGCAAGAGGGTCTGTATCA
>RJWM01020721.1:0-36612 GCA_004363535.1 Dasyprocta punctata | reverse complement strand
ATGATATTTATTGATTTGTATATGTTGAACCATCCCTGCATCTGAGATGAATCCTACTTGGTCACGATGTGTGATCTTCTTGAGGATTTACTGCATTCTGTTGAGGATTTTTACCCCTATATTCATTAGGGAGATTGGCCTGTAGCTCACTTTTTTGGTTGGATCCTTCTCTGATTTTGATATCAGGGTAATACTTGCTTCCAGGAATGAAATAAGAAGCATTGTTTACCATTCAATTTTATTAAAGAGTCTGAGGAGTAGTGGCATTAGAGCTTCTCTAAATTTATTGTGGAATTGAGCAGGGATTCTTTCAGGACATGGGCTTTTCTTTATTGGTAGGTTTTTAATTACATCTTCAATTTTACTGAGTGATATAGGGTTATTTAGAAATTCTATATATTCTTGATTCAGCTTTGGTAATTCATACGTATCTAGGAATCTGTCCATTTCTTTTATGTTTTCCATCTTATTGGAATACAGTTTGTTGAAGTATATACTAATGATCTTCTGGATTTCTGAAGGATTTGTTGTGATTTCATCCTCTTCATTCCTAATTGCATGGATTTGAGTCTTTCTTTTCTTTTTTGATAAAGTAGTCTAAGGGTTTATCAATTTTATTTAATCTTTCAAAGAACCAACTCTTCAATTCATTGATTCTTTGTGTTGTTTTCTTAGTCTCAATTACATTCATTTCTGCTCTGATCTTTATAATTTTCTTCTTTTTATGAGGTTTGGACGTGACTTGCTCTTTTTTTTCTAGAAGCTTGAGGTTCAACATTAGATCATTTATTTGAGCTCATTCTGTTTTTGTGGATTCTTTTGCTATTGATTTCCAATTTCATTGCACGATGGTTCAATAATATGCATGGGATGATTTAAATTCTTTTGCATTCACTTAAGCATGTTCTATGAACTAGTGTGTGGCCTATTTTAGAGAATGTCCTGTTTGCAGCTCAGAAAAATATGTATTCTGATGTGGGGTGGAACACTCTGTAGACATCCACTGTCCATTTGTTCAAAAATTTGGTTCAGTCCTGCTATTTCTTCATTGAGTTTTTGCCTAGTTGATCTCTCTATTTGCAACAGTGAAGTATTGAGGTTCCCCCATTACAATTGTACTAATGTTTATTTGATTTTTCATGTCTATTAATACTTGTTTTATACAGTTGTGTGTATCTGGTATATATATGTTTATGATTGTTATCTATTCCTCTTGGATTGCTCCATTAACAAGGCTATAGTGACCTTCTTTGTCTTTCTTGATTGGTCTCATAATGAAATTCACTTTGCAAATATAATAGCAACTCCTGCTTTTTCCTGGGTTTCTATTATATACAGTATTTTTCCCATCCTTTGATTTTTCAGTCTATGAATTTCTTTGAGTCAAACATGTTTCTTGTATGGAGAATATTACTGGGTCTTGTTTCTTGATTCATTCTGCCAGTCTGTTTCTTTTTTGATTGGTGAGTTGAGACCATCTACATTGATGGTTATAACTGATATGTATTGAATTATCCTTGTAATGCTATTTTTATGTTGTTAGTTTCTTTTCTTTCCCCTCTGTTTAATTGTTTGTCTTGTCTGGTTGGTACATTCACTTGGGTTCATGGAATTGTGTTCTTCTTCATTACCTCTTTGTAGAAAATCCTTCAGAACATTTTGGAGTGCTAGATTCATGGTCATGAACTTCTTCAGGTGTTATCACAGAAGTATCTTTTTTCTCTATCAACTTTGAAAGATAGCTTTGTGGTGTTTATCAATCTGAGTTAGAGATTGTTTTCCTTTAGATCTTGAAATACTTCACTCTAAGCTCTCCTTCACTTCAGGATTTATGTTAAGAAGTCAGTTGTGATTCTGATGGCCTTTCTTTTGTATGTGATTTGTTTCTTTTCTCTAACAGCTTTTAATATTCTGTCCTTGTGTTGAATTTCTGGAATCTTGACTATTATAAGCCTTGGAGTAGTTTTTTGAGTTTTGCTGTTGTTGTCATCGTCGTGCTTTTTATCATGACTAATTGGAGTTCTATATGCTTCACTTATCTGTATGTTAAATTCTTTTTCCATGCTTGGGAAGCTTTTAGGACTTCTGTGAACTTTTTTTTTTTTCTCTTGTTGGTTGCACTACCTCCTACTTTTTACATTGACTCTGATCAACCTTATGTTATTCTTCTTTGCATCTTCTAGCAGTTGTTGGATTAATTTTTCATGGTCTCTTGCTATTTTTAAGAAGTCTTTCTTTTCATAATTGCTAGACACAATCCTGTCACCTAGATCTGATATTCTGTCCTCACATTGGCTCATTCTGATATGCATATGTTTTTATTTGAGAAAAAAGACACAGAAAAGAAACACAAAAAGCAAAACAGGAAAACAAACAACAAAAAACCCAATACAATAACAGTATAAGTTTACAAAACAAGATGAGAGGAATTTGACAATGTTTGTAATATTGCATATTGCTACCTTCAAAAGGGTTGCTTAGATGAACAAATATAGACATATAAAATTGATCTAATCATACAATTATTAACTTTTCTTTTCCAATAAATGATACATTTAGTAGTATAGTCATTTCAGCTGTCTATGTATACACATATATGCACAAATTTATGACTTTTCCTTTTCCCTTCCTTCTTTCCTGCTTTCCTCTATCCCAATTACTTTCCCACTTTGAGAAGTTCCTTACCCTTACACGGTAGTTATTCTAGATTTTGGATCATATATACCTTTTCAATTCCTTACACTAGGGAGACAGTATGGTACTTACACATGTGAGTATGATTTATTTCACTTATGAATATAGTCTCAAGTCATGTCCATTTACCTATAAAAGCCTCCATGCAATCTTTCTTTATAACTGAGTACTGCTCCATTGTATAAAATACCACATAATTTTTATCCATTCCTTGATCGATGGGCAGAAAGATTATACAACATGATCAAGTGGAATTCATCCCACGAATACAAGGATGTTTCAACATATGAAAATCAATAAATGTAATACACCATATCAACTGGGCCAAGGACAAGAACCACATGATCATCTCAACAAATGCAGGAAAAGATTTTGACAAAATCCAACACCCATTCATGATCAAAACCCTACACAAAATCGGAATAGATGGTCTCTACCTCAACATGATAAAAGCCATATATCATAAACCCACAGCCAACATCTTACTAAATGGAGAAAAACTGAAAACTTTCAACCTAAAATCAGGAACAATACAAGAATGTCCATTATCACCACTCCTATTCAATATAGTTCTGGAATTATTAGCCAGAGCAATTAGACAAGAGAAAGAAATAAAGGGAATAAGAATAGGAAAGGAAGAAGTGAAATTATCATTAGTTGCAGGTGATATGATACTCTACATAGAAGACCCCCAAAAATCCATTAGAAGACTTCTAGAAGTGATAACCAAATTTAGTAATGTAGCTGGATACAAGGTGAACACTCAAAAATCAATAGCATTCCTGTACACAAACAACAAAGTCACTGAGAGAGAAATAAAGGAAACCACACCCTTCACTATAACATCCAAAAAAATGAAATACTTAGGAATCAATCTAACAAAGGAAGTAAAAGATCTATACAGTGAAAATTACCTTATCTAAAGAAGGAAATCGAAAAATATTTCAGAAAATGGAAAGATATTCCCTCTTCATGGATAGGGAGAACAAACATTGTGAAAATGGCCATTCTTCCAAAACTTTTATACAGATTTAATGCAATCCCAATCAAAATACCACTTGCATAACTCACAGAGCTAGAGAAACCTTTCCCAAAATTCATCTGGAACTAGAAGAGAACTAGAAAAGCAAAGGCAATTCTGGGCAACAAAGGGAAGGCCGAAGGCATCACAATCCCTGACTTGAATCTATACTACAAAGCTACTGTGATAAAATCAGCATCCTACTGGAATCAAAACAAACCTGATGATCAATGGAAATAGATTAGAAGATACAGTCACAACGAGAAACATACTTACCCACCTCATCTTTGACAAAGGGGCCAAACATGTACATTGGAAGAAAGACAGCCTCTTTAGCAAATGGTGCTGGAAAAACTGGCTTTCTATATGCTGTAAACTAAAACTAGATCCATGCCTATCACCACACACTAAAATAAAGTCAAAATGGATCATAGATCTGAATATTAAAACAGAGACACTAAACTTACTAGAAGACAGAGTAGATAAAAATCTTGATGACATAGGAGTAGGCAGAGAGTTCATGAACAAAAATCAAATTGCATGGGAAACACTTCCCAGAATCAACAACTGGGATCTCATCTTACTAAAGAGTTTTTGCATGTCGAAGGAAATCTCCAGCAGAGTGAAAAGAAAACCCACAACTTGGGCAAATATCTTAGCTAATTGTCCACCACACAAAGGACTTCTATCTAAAATGTATAAAGAATTAAAAGAAATCAGGCCCCTAAAATTCAAAGACCCAATCCAAAAATGGGCATCTGAGATGAATACACACTTCTCAGACAAAGAAATACAAATGGCAAATAAGTATAGGAAACAATGTTCAACATCAATGGTCATTTGGGAAATGCAATTTAAAACACAACTGAGATTCAATCTCATTCCAGAAAGAATGGACAAGATTAAAAAATCAAGCAACAACTAATTCTGGAGTGGCTATGGGGAAAAAGGAACTCTTCTCCACTGTTGGTGGGAGTGTAGACTGGTGCAATCACTTTGGAAGTCAGTGTGGAGTTTCCCCAAGAAGCTAAGATTAAGCCGGGCATGGTGGTGCATGCCTTTAATCCCAGCACTCGGGAGGCTGAGGTAGGTGGAGCGTTGTGAGTTCGAGGCTGACTTGGGCTACAACCTGAGCATAAAGCCGGCCTAAGCTACATAGTGTGACCCTGCCTGAAAAAACTAGGGCTGGGAGTTTGGCTCAGCGACTTAAGCGCCTGTTTGGCAGGCATGAGGCTGTGAGTTCAATCCCCGGTGCTGCAAAAAAAAGAGAAAAAAAAGGCATGATTAGCGATCCCATTCAACCCAGCTCTCCCTCTTCTGGGCATTTTCCCAGAAGAACTGAAAACATCATACCACAGTGATAACTGTGCACCCATGTTTATAGCAACTTAATTTGTAATACCCAGATCTTGGAAACAACCCAAGTGCCCATCAATCAAAGAATGGATAAAAAAGATGTGGTATTTTTATACAGTGCAGTACTACTCAGCTATTATGAAAGATTGCATTGAGACTTTTATAAGTAAATGGACACGACTTGAGACCATACTCATAAGTGAGATAAGTCAAACCCACATGTGTAAATACCGTATTGTCTCCCTAGTGTAAGAAATGGAAAAAGTGTATATGATCCAAAATCTATAATAAATATTATCTAAGGGTATAAAACAGCTCAAAGAGGAAAAGTAATTGGGAAGGGAAAAGGGGGAAAGAAGGAAGGGAAAAGGAAAATATATAAATCTGTATATGTGTATATGTAAGATAACTAAAATGAACACACTGTTGAATGTATTCATTATTAAGAAAGAACAATTAATATTCATATGATTAGGTCAATGGTCATTCAGGAAATGCAATTTAAAACACAACTGAGATTCAATCTCATTCCAGAAAGAATGGACAAGATTAAAAAATCAAGCAACAACTAATTCTGGAGTGGCTATGGGGAAAAAGGAACTCTTCTCCACTGTTGGTGGAAGTGTAGACTGGTGCAACCACTTTGGAAGTCAGTGTGGAGTTTCCCCAAGAAGCTAAGATTAAGCCGGGCATGGTGTCTATATCTGATAATGTAAACAACCATTTTGAAGATAACGATACGCAATATTGTAACCATTGTCAACTTTCTATTATCCTGTTTTGTAAACCTGTAATGTTGCTGTTGGTTTACTCTAGTTGTCTGTTTGTCTCTTTTGTTTTTTGTCTTTCTTATATGTGTCTTTTTTTCTCTTAAATAAATAATAAATAAATAAACAACAAATAAATAGACAGAAAACATGAGCAGATATTTGCATGAGAAAATGACTTTATTTCTTAAAACATGAGTTATAAGAAATAATAAAAATGAAAGAAGGACTTTCTACTACAGTTGGATACATGGATTCAAGAGATTCTAAAGCAAGTGATCCAGACAGCCTTATCACCTTTCTTTTTCATCCTCTGGAAAACTTCATGAGATCAATGCTACTATACTAACTGTACAAGTAAGAAACCAATCAGTAAATTACACAACGAAAAGAAAGTCAAGGCTTCTTGAGTTCCCAGCATCCTGCCTCTCAAGTGAAAATATTACTAAAAATGAAAACTCCTGATGGAAGTAGTGCCTGATGATACACAGATGCACACAAGAAGAAAAGAATAATTTTAAACCATACGCTCAAGAGTTGGTACAGCAATCGCACTAACAGAATTGCATGTATATGTGAAATATTTGCCAAGCACTTCTGCATGCAGTATTTCATGCAATATTAACAGAAAATCCAAATATAATCATTTCTGCCTTTTAGGTTTGATACAGTAATGGCATCCTAGGTAGTCATGGTACTGGTAAATTCTAGAGCCACAGTGTTGCATTTATTTTTATACATACAGTGATGTTCATTATACTAAAATATGCCACCCCTCCACAACAGAATACAGAGCCAGCACTACTAGACTCTTTTAAAATCAACAGAAAGTTTTGAACCAAGCAACCAAATGACTCCTATAATTAGATCACTGAGCTGTTACAGAATAAAATCCACGGTGGGGATAAATTATTTTTGAAACTTGGATAGAAAACAAAATATCTCTGAAGTGAATCAGGCAATGCTATGCTGGATGCAGGCTCCTTTTTGCTGGCTCACTGTGAGGACCAATAATAGATGTGATGGACTCTAACTGGGGAAGCCTCAAAGCTCTCCTTACCAAACAGGAGGGACATGGGGCACTGTTCTGCTTCTCCCTTTCCTTCTGTTGAAAATCAAGCTTTTTGAAATGAAAACTCAATAGTGACTGCATGGATTCACCAAGAATGGAACTTACAGCTTCAAAAGCTGTGCTCTGCCAACTTACCTATTGCAGAGCATTTAGAAAACAGGAAAATGGGCATGACGATGTCAGAGAAAGTCCCACGTACAAAAGAAGAATGAAACTTGCCTGACACAGGTGACAAACAGCACAAAGTGGAGAGATAGCAGTGATCAGTTATCTGAGAATCTACTAAAAGTCAAATCCTGCTTTAAAAAAAACAACTCTGCTTCAGTTAAATCATGTCTCTGCGTGTGTGTGTG
The DNA here is from genome assembly GCA_004363535.1 of Dasyprocta punctata. NCBI lineage: Eukaryota > Metazoa > Chordata > Mammalia > Rodentia > Dasyproctidae > Dasyprocta > Dasyprocta punctata. The sequence continues at coordinate 29,349 of RJWM01020721.1, read as the reverse complement.
TGTGTGTGTGTGTGTGTGTCATTGCTGGGGCAAAATAACCAATCTCCAAAATGAAGGAAAGAAAGGTTTATGTAGCTTACAGTTTGTGAAGGTTTCAGTTCATACACAGGCTGAGGGGCAACCATTCATGGTGGCTGCAGCAGATATTCAAAGCAACAAGAACAAAAGGGGAGGAATGAAGAGAGAAGACTCTTTCTGTCCCTCGCATGGTAGGTAGGCCACACCCACCCTATTGTGCTGTAGCACTCACACCCATAATTCCAACATCAACCATGAATTAATCATGAATTTTAGAAGCCTGCCCCCATGCTTGAGGCTTTGGGGGGATATCCAGACTCAAACTATAATAGTGTGTGAGTGTGTGTGTGTGTGTCTGTGTGTGTTCCCTTTCTGATAATATATTCATGTACAAAATTGAAGAAATATTTTCACATGCTGTTTTGAACTCATTTTTAATGAAAATGTAATTTAAAAAAATGGGTAGTGGATGACTTCATTTTAGAACAAATTATAGCAGAGGAAACCCTGGATGTAGTCAAATCTACTCAAACCACAACTTTTATCTGCACTGAGAAAGAGAAGAAGAGAAAAATACGATGAATTGAAATTTTAAACAACCATCACAGAAGTGGCATGAAGCCTTAACACAGTTCCAGAAAGGGTTAAACCCAGAATGTGCAGAAAATGCAGAATATTTAAAACCAAGTGGAAAGTTTTTATGTAATTTTAGGGAATCAATAAGCAAAGAATATCATTTCTTGCTGGAGATAGGTAATGAAACATTAATGGATGATAAAGGAAAAGCATAATAACCCATTAAACAATTTGTTTTCATGTTTTCAAAAAGTACAATCTTTGTGAATGCATTGCACCTGACATCTGCTATAAACTCCAACCAATTCTAGAGAATGCCTGTGCCATTTCACTCATAAATACTTGAGTATATTTACCTATAAGAAAATCATTCTTCTTACTAAAACATGAGACTTTAAAAATTAAGTACAATTTTTTTAAAATTAAGTACAATTTTAACATTATCAAATATCTCCAATTGATTGATGGATGTTATATTTGGAGTTGATTTGTCCGAATCAGGAACCAAGTTAGGTCTGCATATGGCATTAGCTGGACAAGCTTCTTGAGTCTCTCTTGCTTTATGCCTTCCCTCTCCATCTTTTTTCCTTACAGTTTTTTAATTGAAGAAACAAGATTGTTATTTTCATGTAGCTTCTCACATATTCTGGATTTTGCGGATGGTGTTTCTGTGATTGCAGGTAACATTATTCTTTCACCTGTATTTCCTGTAAATGGGTCGTTAGGTTTGGAAGCTTGATCAGATTCAGGTGAATTATTCTCTGCCAAGAATAATTCACAGCTTTTTTTGTGTACTTCCACTAGGAAATAAGCAATGTTCAATTGTTCTTCAGTCTGACTTCAGATGTTGTTGGCCTGACCCTTCAATTATGGTTTTAGCAGGCAAATCTATTCTTTCATTACACAACATTTTAATTCTTTGATTTTTTTATTATTAGTTTGAATGCTCCAAGAAAGAAAAATATTTTCTTATCTCCTGTGAGTATAGGTTTCCCCTAGGGATCTTATGGTAGGAAAGACAGAATACATTCCTGATACTGTCTCTTTATTTACCAAGATTCAGAATAATGATTTAGTTCTGTAAAATGCTCCAAAGGTAGAAATGAGACATTTTTAACCTAAATATCATCGCTGTTATGGTTTATATCTACCATAGGGGGTCCCCAAAGCCCCATGTGCTCAGAGATGGGGATTTTAGGGGGAGGCTGGATCATGGGGATGCCATACTTATGTGTAGATTAGTCAACTGATGAGTTTAGACCTAAACGTGCTATTAGAAGGCGGGGCCTGGTTAGAAGAGCCAGTCATTGGGGGCGTGGCCTGGAAGGGTGTGCACCTTCCCCTTCTCCTCCCTTCTCTCTGGTTCCTGGTTGCCATGCTGCGAGCTGCTCTCCTCCATCAAGCCCTTCAGTCAGGTTGCCCTGCCTTGGAGCCAGTGCACTCTGGACTGAAAACGCGAGCCAGAATGAGGCTGTTGTTCTTTAAGTTGTGGGTACCTGGTATTTGACCCTGCAACCAGAAAGTGGCAGAGATGGTTATGAAGTCATGAGGCTTAGCGTATTTGGTGTGTTTTAAACCAGTGCACGCCTTTAATCCCAGCACTCGGGAGGCTGAGGTAGGAGGAGCGTTGCGAGTTCGAGGCCGGCTTGGGCTACAACGCGAGCACAAGGCCGGCCTGAGCTACATAATGAGACCCTGCCTCAAAAAAAAACTAGGGCCCAGACTTTGACTCAGTGGCTTAAGTGCCTGACTGGCAGGCGCGAAGTTGTGAGTTTCACCCCCGGGACCGCAAAAAAAAAAAAAAAAAAAAAAAAAAAAAAAAAAAAAAAAAAAAAAAAAAAAAAAAAAGAAAAAAGAAAAGAAAAAAAGGAAAAGAAAGAAACGTGCAGTTGTTACCCTTTGTCTGGGGGAAGCTTTCATTTGCCCCTGTGGTGGTTAATGGCGACTGTCAGCTTGACTGAATTAAGAAGCCCTAGCAAATTAGTAAAGTCCTAGGTGTGTCTGTGCAATGTTTCCACAGATGAATGGCGTGTGGGTCAGCAAACAGAGGGGAGACCCACCTGATGTGGGTGGCACCATCTAAGAGTCTTGCATTCTGGGTGGGCTGAAAGGGGAAGAAGGAGGAGGTTGTCCTGCATTCAAAATGCTCCATTCCCTTCAGCAGGTGCATCTTTTGCTGCTGCCCTGACCTCTGGACATCAGGCTCCAGCCCCTTCAGCCTTGCAATGCGACTCACCCCAGCGACTCTGCAGGGAGCTCCAGGCTTTCAGCCTTGACTGGGGCTGTGTCCTGGGCCTCTCTTGTCCGGCGGCTTCCAGCTTCCTGACTGAGTAGCTCCTGGGTCTGCAGCTCTCCAGTGTGCAGAGCCCCGCTCCAGACTCTTCTGCTCTGATCCTGTCACCCTTTCTAGAAGCCCCTTGCAGTTATTAGACCTTTCTCTAGAGATCCTGTTCCTCTGGAGGACCCTAACAGCCCAGCATCTGTGTGCTGTGCATCATAACCCACTGCACCACTGTGTGACTCTCTTATTTCCTGACAGGATAAGATCATTCAGGTTTCTCTTGTCCCCAGACCTGGAAACACTCATTTCTGTAATAAACTCTATTTTCTTTTCATGGGAAAAAACATGTTAGAGAGCATAATTTAGGTACTACAGGGATTTTTCTGTGTATTTTTCAACATAAACAGCTAGGAAATAGTTTTTTTTTTAAGAGAAATATATCATGAATTCATGTTGATAGTTCCAACACAAATTTAGAATGAGTAGCTTTCACTTAATTTTTGTTTTACTTTTTAAATGTATTTTCTCTTATATTATTAGTTCTTAACCGTATTAACATAGTTCCTTATTTGCTTTAGTTCCTGAACAACAGTATCGGTATTATTACTAACAATGCTGATGACTGAGAAAACATTGTTACTTCTCTGGAATACTTTTCTCCTTACAGGATATCACGAGGGATACACAGTCAAATAATTATCATCAAAGTCACTTGCAACATCTGTGTGGTTAACCCACACATTAAATTAGTTCCATCTTGCTTGCAATTTTTAGGGACTGCTGTTTTGTTGAGAAGTCCAGCACCCATTTCTGCAGTTCCACTCTACCTTTACCAAGCTCTGTAGTTTTCAAATGAGGACAATTGTGCCCTCTACAGGACATTTGGCAAAGCCTGGTTGTTGCAGTGTGGGCAGCTGCAAGCATTTACAGAGGCCAGGGTTGCTACTAACCATCCTACAATGCACAAGATGGACACATAACAAAGAATTATCCAGGCCGAGGTGTCAGGGGGAGGGACAGCTACTGAGAAACCCTGCTTTATAAGTAATTATTTTTCTTTTGTTTTCAGTTCCCCTTTCATTTTTCTAATGCAAACCAAAAACAAATTACTTCCTTAGATAAAAAGTAAGAATAATATACACAGTCTTCTTGATTTTCTTTACTTAATAACCTATCCCAGAGAGCCCTTCAAAGTAGAATACGAACATACTCTAATCCTTTTTACAGAAGCATGGTAGTTCATTATGTGGGTGTGCTTTAGGTTATCCAACTGCTCATTCATGAATTCCTGTCATTTTTTCAGTCTTTTTCTATAGAAAATAGTTTCTCAACGAAAGGCTTTGTGTACATATCCTTTTGTATTTTGCAATGCATACATATTTGAGATGGGTTTCTAGAACAGGGTTTGCTGGGCTACAGAGAAAGCAAATATTATTTTGTTAGCTATTTCAAATTCCTTTCTTCAGAGCTTAGAACTTTCTCCATTCCCACCCACCAAGAGAGTATATTGTCAAGTTTTCAAAATATGGCCATTCTGATGTTCCAAAAAATTTGTTGTCTGTGTAATTATATATTACATTTCTCTTTTCCATTAGATTGTGCATTTTATATATATGGAGAAATTAGATTTCATTATTACTTTTATTTATTAATTTCTGATCATTCTTCTGTCAGATTACCTGTATTTTACCACATTATTTTAGAAGCTGCTTGTACATTAGAAACATGAACACTCTGTGATATTATTTGCTATATTTTTCCCAGATTGTTTTATTTCAGTTTTCTTTTTTCATTAATGTATTAATTTTATTTTTGTACAAATGAATGCTATTTAGTCTAGATTCTTTAATCTTTGTCAAGAAAGTGATTCTGAAAAATTATGAATAGATTCTCTTTATCTTTCAGAGTGATATCCTGACTTCATTTTTTAAAATCTACAACTGCTTCATCTGGATTAATATCTACACAGGCTCAACAATCCAATCCTTTCTCATTTTTGAAGGATTTTCCTGTCAAATATTTCCTGGTGTTCTTCCAAACAAAATTGTAATTAGCTGGTACAACTCTTGAAAAAATTGATCTTACTTTTATTTGGATAGTGCTAAATTTATAATGCACGTGGGGAAGTGACTTCATTAGGATATTTGATCTTTCTAGCCAAGTATGTGGTTTTTCCTTTTGTGCCGGGATGATTCCGTGCATGTCAGGGTGCCCCAAAGTTTTCCTCACACAGGTTTTGAGCACTGCTTACTGAGTTAATCCCTAGATATTCCATTTCTAGTCATTCTTTTTCTCTCACAAATGGGATCTATTTCCATTGTGCCTTCTAATAGATTACTATGTATAAGTGTGACTTGTAATGATTTAGCCTTTAATCATATTACTAAATTTTATTGAATTTGAGATGGACAAACATTCACCTCCAATGACCACAAAGGCTCCAGAGAAACACTCATTGATTAGGTTTCAGGCTTCCTATTTTTAGCTCAGCTTGATGTGGCCTAGGGAAACATAGATTATCTTGAATCAGAAGAGCAAAACAAGTGTCATTAACAAGGAATTCAATTACAGCCAGAAAAGGAGATAGGAAGGAAATATACCCAGGGGAGGCAATTTTCCACAGTGATGGAAACCCACTGTCTCAATGGATTTGTGTTTGTATCGATGACGTGCACTTGTCAGGAGGTGCAGCTGTAGCTAGTGTATATCACTGCATATAGATTTTGCTGAAATCATCTGTAAAAAAAAAAAAAGACTGCCTAGCTACTTTTCTATTTTTTATTCTAAATAACTAATGCATATAACTATTTGTTCCATTATTCATTCTAAATAAATAAATTTCTGCCAAAATACATCAAATCAAAGCTAGAGAGAGTTAAAAGTCTGTACCCTTTCCCCAAGTCTACTCTTCAGGGTATTTCTGTTAACTTGGAGGACTGTATGGGGCTGGGGATATAGCTCAGTGGCACTGCACTTGCCTGGCAAGTGAGAGGTCATGAGTTTGATTCCTGGTACCAAAATAAAACTTTGAGGACAATATTCCTAGACTTTATATAGTTTACATAGCATAGAAATTTTCTCTGGCTCTTACCCCTCCTCACTGCTGCCAAGAGCCCAAATAGTCCAGACTCAGTACAGAGAACCTTAAAAGAATAAAACCCAGCAATCCAAATGCAAATTCCAAGTACTTTTTTCTCCAGCATAATGACAAGAATACATAGCTCACAATTGTATTTCTTAAAATCTTCCTTTTCTTTTCTGTCCATTTTTAATACAAATAAAAGCACTTCATCAACTCCTGGGAAACAACCACTGAAAATCTCTTCTCCACTGTCAGATAACACTCTTTCTTTTTCCCTCATCCCTCTGCCACTTCTACATCACTAAGACAAAGCACTCCCAGATGGCTGCTTACACATTCCCTGCTGGAGCACTAGGGAAAACAAACACTGTGAGGGAAGCAGATGACACCAAGGGGCAGAGAGAAAGCCAAGAAAAACACTGACTGGTATAAAATTAGATGTGCAAATGTTTTTACATATACAAATTATAATTCTATTATATAATATCCTGCAGTATGATTTTTGCTTTACTGAACTGTAAACTCAAAGAACTTAACTATACCATGAACATATAGCTACTTATTATTTCAGATCTCTAAAAGACCAAAATTCTAGCAAGATCGTAGACAATATTATAAATGACTCTCAGTGCTAGGAGTAGGGAAATGAAAAATGTGCAAAGATTTTTTAAATATAGTCTGAGTATTATTAACAGAATATAATGCACATAAATGGTAATTCTCTAGAACATATTAGTAAGCAGATAATTTCAGAGCATAGAAAACACAAAGCATAGAAAATAATATAAAGCTAAATAAAATTTATATTAATTACACGCTACAAAAATAAATAAGAAGAGTAACTCTGATGAGGAATCGAGGAGTTCTTAGTCACTCACGTATTGAGAGCCAGAGATATGATTTAGACAAAATAACTAGGTAGAATTTGTTATTAAAAATATTAACTTAGTTGCTGGTTAATAAGTTTCCAACTGAGGAGCATTCTCTAGAGCCTTGAGACTGAATTAATTAATCTGGCAGAAGAAATTTCAAGGCAGCCCAGTGTTGCAGTGATGTCATAGGTACTGCTGGTGGTTTTTAGCCATTTATCTACTGTGACAGGCTTTGTTCTATCTTGGTCACCTTCTCAGTTGCTGTGACAAATACCCACAACTAAATGGAGGAGAAGTTTATTTTGGTTCATGGTTATAGTTCGTAGTCAGTTGACTCCAAGTCTGAACAGCATGATGGAAATGCCTGAGCAGAGGAAAGCTTCTCAAGCCAGGGCGGCCTAGAAGCAAAGAGAAGCGAGAGGAGCCTGAAAGGGAGAGACACTCCGCCAGGTCATGCCCCTAGTAACTCACCTCCTCCAACCAGATCCCACCTCCTAACATCAAGTCAGCTAGACTGCTCCCATGGTCTACCCCTATTCTAAAAACTCCACTAATGAACACATGAGGCCTGTTGTTCAAACTTTTCAACTCTACTTTTTGGGCCTGCTTTTCACAGTAGTAAATGGCTAAAAGCTTCCAGCAGTACCTATGACCTCACTGCAACACTGGGCTGCCTTGAAATTTCTTCTGCCAGATTAATTAGACCACCACTCTTAAACTCAGCCTCTCACAAAGTCTCAGGACATGAGCAAAATATAGACAAATTTTCTGCCATGGAGTCCAGTTGTCAAGGAAATCCTTATTCTAAACTGAAATCCATTGAGCCTGGCCTTTCCTTTCTGTATTCCTATAAGTCTTCTGTTCTTCAGAGATCAGATCAGAATCTCCCATCAAGCTTGGTTTACAGAATTCTAGGGCTTCTCCAGCCAGCATCTCCAAACCATTCCAAACTCCTTTGCAAACCAATTTCAAAAGCTTCTGAACCACAAATTCAATTAGTCACAGCAACAAGTCCACTTCTAGTACCAAAATCTGTCTTAATCACTTTCTTTATCACTGGGACAAAGCCCCAACACTCACAAATTAAAGGAAGTGAGATTTGTTTTGGCTCATGGCTACAGCTTACAGTTGGTTGGCTCTAAATCACAATATAAAAGAAGGACCTGGGTAGAGGAAAGCTGCTCACATCTTGATGGCCAGGAAGTAGACAGTGAAGGGGGCAGCCAGACAGAGAGATATACCTTTCTAGGCCACATCCCTAGAGATACACTCCCTCTAACCAGGCCCCACCTCCTAACAGCAAGTCAGTTGTAGTACCTCCACAGTACAACCCCCTTGCAAAAGAACCACCTACGACCACTTGAGGACTTTGGACAGACATTCTTCAGTATAAACCATAATAAACTCTGTTCAACTTTTTCTTTTTTCTATTTCTTTTTTTATTTAAGAGAAAATGGACACAGAAAAGAGAAACAAAAAGCAAAAGAGACAAACAAACAACAACAAGAAGTCTGATACGCTAACATTGTAGGTTTACAAAATGAGATGGTTGGAATTTGATAGTAGTTTTAATATTGTATATCGTTACCTTTAAAGGGGTTTTTCAGATTAACAGATATAGACATGACAAATTGATCTAATCATATGAGTATTAACTGTTCTTTTTCAATAGCTAATGCATTTAGTAATACAGTCATTTTAACTATCTTATGTATACCTATTTATAAATTTATGTCTTTTTCCTTTTCCCTTCCTTATTTCCTCCTTTCCCCTTAGAATACTTCTTGTTGACTTTAAAATAACTGCCCATATCACCAGGCCTAATATAATCAAACAAAAGAGTTCAGAATAAAGCCAATGAAAATAAAACAATGGTCACAGAAAAGAGAAACAAAAAGCAAAAGGGACCAACAAACAACAACAACAAATCTGATACTGTAACATTATAGGTTTACAAAATGAGACAATTGGAATTTCACAGTGGTTATAATATTGTATATCATTACCTTCAAAGGGGTTGCTCAGATTGACAGATATAGACACACAAAATTGATCTAATGTGAGTATCAACTATTCTCTCTCAATAATTTATGCATTTAGTAGTATAGTCATTTTGACCATCTTATGTATACCCACATATAAATCTATGTCTTTTTCCTTTTTCCTTCCTTCTTTCCTCCTTTTCCTTTGTAATATCTCTCGTTATCTTCAAAATAACTGCCCATACCATCGGGCGTAATATAATCAAACAAAATAGTACAGAATAAAACCAATAAAAAATAAAACAATGGAACAATACATAGTAATACAACATTGATTTCTACAATGCTTCATATTATCTTCTAAGCAGTTGCCTATATCATCTGTTATAATACAATCAAACAAACCAAAATAGGTTAAAATCACTTGAAACAGAACAATGAAAGCAATATAGGGTTTCAAAACAAGGTGATCAAATATCAATAAAGGCTACACTGATATATTTTGTTATCTTTGAAATAGCTGTCTATGTCATCATATATAATAAAATTAGATGGGTCGAGATAGAATAAGATCAAACTAAACAGCTCATTGAAAACAATACTGGACTCAAATCCCAATGATGGATTATTCAATTGTCTTCCCCACTCATTGATATCCCTCTGTCACTGTTTCTGGAGCTGTGGGTTTTTTTTTATCTCTCTCTAAAATGGCCTTCAGTATTCTCTGTAGGGTTGGCTTGGTTGTCATAAATTCCTTTAGTTGTTCTTTGTCTTGGAGGTATCTTGTTTCTCTGTTGATTTTGAAAGATAATTTTGCAGGGTACATCAATTTGGGCTGGAAGTTGTTTTCTTTCAGGGCTTGAAATACTTCACTCCAAGCTCTTCTTGACCTAATAGTTTGTGTTTAGAAGTCTGTCGTGATTCTGATGGGTTTTCCTTTATAGGTGATCTGGTTTTTTTTTTTCTCTCTAATAGCTTCTAATATTCTGTTTTTGTGTTGAATTTCTGGGATCTTGATTACTATATGTCTGGGTGTAGGTATATTTTGGTTATGTTTAGCTGGAATTCTATATGCTTTACTTATCTGAAAGTCACTTCCTGTTCCCATGCTTGGAAAGTTTTCTGAAATTATTTCTGTGAATAGGCTTTTAATTTGATTTGAATTGACCCCTGCTTTTTTACTCACAACTTTTATTCTTAAGTTATGTTTCTTTGGGTTGTCTTGCAGCCATTGTATTGTTACTTCCAGGTTTCTTGTTATTTTTAAGAGATCTTTCCTTTCATGATCACAAGTTGCAAACCTGTCCTCAAGGTTTGAAAGTCTACCTTTAGTTTCCTTCAGGTGGTTTTGCCAAGTTTCATTGGAGTTTTTGATTTCCTGGTAATCTTTTTGAATCTGTTTCATGTATTCTAAATCTTTTTTGTATTGTTCATTCCAGGTTTCCCTCATTTTCCTATGCTCCATTTTCTCATCAATGTCTCCTTCAGAGATGCCTAGCAAATCTTTTATTATGTTTTTCATTTCTTCTTTTAGTTGAGTTAGTATTTCTGCTCTAATTTCTTTTATAGCCTCCGGAAGTTGTTGCTTTATTTTAGTTGTCATCACCTCAGAGATTTTAGTTGTAGGACTCCCGACCTCTTCTGCATTTGCTTCTCCTGGATTTGTTCTGCTTGGTTTGGAGGCCAGAGACTGCCTTTTGCTTTTTTGTCTTGACATATTCCTGGGTTGTTCTGGACAAGTGTGTACCGGGATCTTGGTATTACTCACGTTGTCTGTAATTTCTCTAAGGGTAGACTGGTTCTTCTAGTCAGTGCTGATTGTAAATATCTGATGGTTACCACTGGGTGCACTGTTACAGCACTATCTGCTGCCTTTCCCCAGCCCACCTCAGCTCCCCGATGTCTGGTACAGTGCGTGGGGATGGGGTTGCTGCCTGGGAACTTGGGCTGGTTATCCAACAATCTTCCTCCATCACCCCTAGGGTCCACATGGAGCTGTGGTCTCCAGACCGAGCCAGTCACCCACCAGGACCCTCTTGGGCTCAGTTGGAGCAATATCCACGGGACTGTGCCCAACTAGGAGCAGCTCTGGCCCCAAAATGTCTTCCAGTCCCTCGCTCTCTCTTGTGGGAGCTTGGGGTTTGCTGCACTCACCCTGAGCCAGTTTAGTCCTCTAGGTCTGCTCCCCCTGTCCACTGCCACTCTCTTCTGATGCTGCCTCTCTGGGCAGAGGCCTCCACGGTTGCTGCCCCCTCCATGGCTGCAGCACTTTGATCATGCATACCCAGGTTCCAGCAACTCTTTTCACAGAGTGGGCCTGGCTCCGGGCAGAGGCGCTGCCAGCCACTGCCTTCTTTGTTTGAGTGTTTCTTTTTACTCTTTCTGTGGGCTTCAATTTTTGCTTTTGATTCTTCCTGGGTCCAGGGGACCCGCTGCCCTCCTTCTTGTCTTCCCCATGTTGCTATATTCCAGCATCTGGATGGTATCTTTCAGGGAGACCGCTTACCCTGCTGATAACCATTCCATCATCTTTTCAACAAGAACCTGTTCAACTTTTTCTGAAAATTTTAGATAAACATTTATAAGTCATGCTTCTGAAAATTATGTTTGACCAAAGGTAAGAGATATTACTAATTTAATAGATGACATAAGTACAGTTAAAACTATTCTTCATAAATTGAAAGAAGCAAAAATAAAAAAGATAAAACTTAAAAGTATAACAGAAAATTTGAAACATAGGGTCAAAATATCAATAACTACAAAACAAGAAGTAGAGGCTAACAGCTCCAAAAAAAGTAAAGAAGTTTTGTATGACTGAAACTAAAGTGTTGAGTAGTAATACTCGAAATATCTAAAATAACCAATATGTTTTTTATACATTAACAGGAAGTTAACATCCAGATGAAAAAAGGGTCACAATACCCACCGTAACATGACAATGACCAGCTATGTTGATTGGTTTGATTTAACATGCCTGACTTTAAGGAGGACGTTAACAAACAGTGAGTGAGAACAGATCAACAGGAAGATATGAAAAAAACTATTCTACCTAAATAGTTAATGTGAACTAAGTGAATCACCTGTAGAAGCCATAATTTAACAGATGAAGAGCAAACATGTGTGAGGAGGAAAGTACAATATGTACCATCCACAAAGGAATAGCAGGGTTAATATATTAAAGTTACATTGAAACTGTACTTATTAGAGATGGTCTTACTCTTACTCAGCCTTTTATTATGCCATCCTTATGTATAGAGAAGAAAGAGCTGTGTACTTTAATTTTAGGAACAACACATCATTTATTTAATATCTCTTTGGGTTTGTTCATCTAAAGGGTGACAGAAATGTTTCATCTTAATGTGTCACTGCCAATACATTTATCATTGCAAACCCTAATTGCCTAAAATCTATGTATTGGCCAAACTGCCTGGCAAAGATCCAGCGGGAGTAAGACTGGTGAGACAGAAGAACTGTATAAATAAAACAGTGTCCCTGGACCAGAGCAGTAGCACCATCTCCCTAGGAGGCATTTGGAAGGATGTGAAGATATTTTGCTTGCCACTGTAACTGGGGGATCATACTGTCATCTAGTGAGTGATGATAAACATCCTGCAAAGCACACCAGGCTCTTCTTACAGCCACAGAACATTGCCTTACGTTCTGACAATGGCTATGCTGAGAAACACTGACTTAGACCATGACTGTGTCCTTGCACACTTTGAGTGCTAGGATTTTAGATTGCACAGATGAAGGTGTGTAATTAGAGCCATGTAGTGCTGCAGTATTCCCTTAGGTGTCTTCAGTATTGTTTTGCTATTTGACTAGGGGTGTTTCCTGCCTTCACTTCCATCCCATAAACTCATAACCCAAATTCTTACTTATTCCAGTGAGCACAACTATTTCTTTTGTGCCAACTTAGCAACATGCATCGCCTTTCCTAGGTTCCTTGCTGCAACTTTTGCTCCATGCCTCATTGTACCTTTCCCCCAGATGTCGAGGTATGATTGGCTTCATCACATCTTAGGCATTTTGGCTCTGAGCTCAGTCTGCCAGACTAGGTAACATGGTTTCTCGTTGTAGCCAAAATTCAATGGGCCAAATCTGGTACAACATTTATAGGGGGTTCTCAGCATGTATGTCTCAGAAAACCGACTGAGAATCAATGACACACGTGCCATCCAATCTGGGACTTACCAACTTAGGGATAATTTTCCCAGCTCACTCCTTTCACATTAAATAACTTCCTTTGATATTTTTACCACAATGAACATAGAAGTTCTAAGTAGGATAATTTCTCTGGAGTTTTCAAATAACTACCTCTTGTCTTATCTGTATCTCTTTCCAAATGAATACTCTCTCATGAGTACTGATACCTGCAACTGGTTAGCTCTACCTTCTATTTCTTTTTCCTTTTGCCAAAGTGAAAAATGGCTTAATTGTCTTAGGGTGATTATCAAACTCTTTTCAATAATAAATGGTTCAACATCTGTTGAGAGTCTATGAATCCATTTGTACCTCTGCCAGAACATTTTATTTATTTCTGTTAAATACAAAGAGAAGAAATTACAGAAACTACAGGAGAAAACCCATGGACACAATTGTTCATCAAAGGACTTTCTAGCTTAACCTTTGAGCCATGAAATTGGGGGTGTGCTATAAGCTGAAAATTTTAGATTTTAAAAAACTTTGCAATGTAAGGACTGAAGTGGGGACTGCGCTCTTGCCCAGGTATGTGCAGAAATGTATAAACTCTTGGCATAAATTGCAGTTAATATCAGTATAGCAAATGGATCTCCTAAAATGCATAGGTAAACGAGGACAATGGGTCAAATCAGCCTGCCACATATTTTTGCATGATCCAGGAACTGCGAATCATATTTATATTGCTGAAAGGTTTAAATGAAATAAAATTATAATGTTACATGAGATGTTAAAAAGTTACATAAAATCCACGTTCTGTTTTCTTTCAGTGTTTTATTGAGACACCATCACATGCATGCATTCATACATTGTGTGATTGTTTCAGCACTCCATAGCTGGTGAGTAGGTGAGTAGTGAGGTGAATAGTCACAGCAGAGATTGAGCAACACTGAAAGGCTCAATTACTTACTGTAATAGTTGATACATTGTGTCAACTTGAGAATTTCAGAAGCTTAATGAAGTAACTCAGTGTCACATCTTAGGATATAGAAGGTATGTCCTAGGGAGGCTGCTTACACCCTAGGATGATGTAATCATTGATACATTGTGTCCACATAAGAAGTTTAGAAGTTTAACTGAGTGACTCAGCAGGGGGCTAGGGTCCTCCCTGTGTAAACAGCCTCAGTCTGTGCAAGAAGTGGCCACAGGGATGGCGTGAGTGCTACACCTGCTCTAGGGCAGATACTCCAATTACACAATAAGGGATGAAAAGAGGCTTGTTATCCCCTTTATGCTCTTGTCGCTTTTGCTGTCTTGTACCATGAACTGTTGCCTGTCTGTTATGCTACCCTGCCTCAGAGCCAGCAGATTATGGACTGAAATCTGCATGAACTTTGAGCTAAGTAAACCTTTTCTTCCTTAATTTTGGGCATCAGGCGTGATAAAGATGTGATGCATGTGTGTTAATCTCCCAACCTGAATGTTTCCAATCATGCTAATAAAAAAGTTTAAAGCAGTACCAGGAAAAACAGAAACCCTGAACCTGTATCCCATTGCTACTCCAATGGCAAACAACTCAGTCTTCTGTTGAGTTTACTCAACTGTGAAATAGTAATGAAAATGTTTCATTCATCTGTTTAAAAATAAGCTACACAACTGAACGCTACTGTACATGATACACACACCACAGGTGTGTGGCTCCAGGAACATTGACATCATAAACAAACACCTGTGATTTTCTAGTTTGTGTCTGATGTCCCCCGAAGTCTTCATGAGGTTCAAGGTTGTTTTCTTTGACGGTGGCTGAATCTAGAGTGTGAGATTGATTCATAGCACAATGCAAAATTACAGTAAATATTTTTATTTGTTTTGTTCAAATACACTTTCCCAGAACTTAGTTCCTCCCACAAAGAGACCCTTTCTAACACTCATGCAATCAAGATCATTTAGTTGACATAAGGTATCCTGACCTCGTAAGTACAACTGACCAAGTTCCTGCTTCATGGGGACAATGAAAGAGAGAAGACTGATCATAAATGAATGAACTGATCATTAGTTCATAATCCCCCTCAATTTTTATTTATTAGTAAATTCTAGTGATCCTAAAAAAATTAAAACATCAAAATGGTTTTGAACAATCTGATTGTGGGACAGATGGAAAGCATGCCACTCATTGCCATCAAGTTGGAAAAGTGCATGGTTCATCTCTGGGCACCTGCTCTCAAAGGGATTATTAGCTCCACAAATCGTCATCAGCCTTGACCACCTCCTTCATTGCCCAGAGACAACCAACCAAAATTCCATTTCCCTTTTCCCTGATTCCAAACTAAGTCAAACAACAAAGCCTAGTAAAGGCACAAAGATATTAAGAAGGATAATTCAGCACAGCTGGAGATACCTTCAATTTATTGTACTATTTCCTTGGCTGCCAAGCAAAGTGGGTTAAGAATGTTTGAGGGGACATAATAGATTCTTCCCTCACATTTTTCATAGAGGCCAGAGCACAGTTCAGTGAAGACTACACACATCAAACAACCCCAGGATTACAGGCTTTCTGGCTTCATTCCATTAGAGAGAACACCCATCAATACATTGGCTTTGGGAAGCAGAGCAGAGAGATTGCATTATGAGGCAAACATACTTTTTCCTCTTTGGGATGTCTCTCACATATGGTTCCTTTTGTACTTAAACCCACACACACACACTGCCATTTGTCCATGGCCCCTTCTCCCTCAGCCTCCAATCCCCCATGTTTCACTCACTGCACTGCCTCAGTCCAGGAGGGGTTTTGGGGGGAAGCTCCATTCAAACAAGGCCTGCCCAGTGCCATTTTGATAGCTCTGCATCTAACTCACAGGGAGTAACATAAGATTCATGCACAGTTTGGGATTGATAATTTCTTTTGTAAGGGAAGTTTTGTTTTTATTGAAATACTATGTGCATTAAGAATACAAATCAAGTAGTGTCAGAAAATCTTAAAGTAAAAACGCCATTACTTACCTTTCAGTTCCCACTCCTTCTCTATGAACCACTCCTACACTTGGAACCAGCTACTTTCAAGTCTCTTAATTCGATATTGACATTTCAGTACATACTTCCAAATAGTGGATTCACAGATTCTTAGAGTATTGAGTTATTATTGGGCCTTTGGTGGTAAGATAAAGAAACAAGTTCTGTTTTGCAGGTTACTTGGGATTAACTTTCACATTCAGTTACTCCAGTAGTTTCTCATAAAATGACATTAGCTCAGGTTCAGAAAAATCAAATTACAAACTGCTTAGAAGTAGAAGAAATTTAAAATGAAAACAATGGACAGCCCACTTTAGGAAAGAATTTGATGTTTGGCTGTATTGAGTTATACTATTAAGGTCTCAAGTAAACCCACATTATTATTATTCTATGCACCAAGTATATTTACACTGGTCTCACACATACATTTGGTAACATATTCAGAAAGTAGCTTTTAAAACCAAACCAAACCCTTGTGCTTAAAATACTTAAAGAAACATAAACAATAATATTTCAGTCAAGATATTTTACTGGTGAGCACCTCTTACACATCACCATATTTAATCTCTTATTATTTTAAAAATCTAGTGTATACTCTTACACTAGAATGTGTACATTTAGAGCTTTAAAATGCAAAAAAACAAAAAACAAAACACATGGAAATTCCAAACAATCATTCTTAACTCACTGTGTAAAATGTAAAGTACTTGTCCTGATTGTCAATTTATTCTGTTGACCATATAGCCTTTCATAAACCTTCAGATAAAAGTATGCAACTGTCAATGTTACTGGCACATGCATTTCAGAGGCTTCAGTTATCTACATCAATAGGACACACACAGACACACACACACACACACACACACACACACCATTTTCAGGAAGACAGCTAATTCATGGATATTTATGTTTTGTGGTGCTGTAGATTGAACACAAGATCTTTATACTGACCTATATCCCTATCCCTGTTTAAAATTTATTTATTTACTTATTTGTTTCACTTATTTTTTAAGAAAGGGAATATTTACTGAGAGAAGGAAAGCTTCTGCCTAAAAGGGACAGAAGGGGAACTGGAAAGTGGATTGCTCCTTCATGGATATTTTTGGTTACTTCTGTTACTATGGAAATAACTTTCCAGGGAACAATTATCATTAAAACTAGTCTTAATTCAAGTTCCTGGTGTCATGCAGTGGGTCTGCATGAGTGCAGAAGGACTTACTCACTTAGGCTTCAGTCAGAGCCTCTTTGCTGAGGCAGCAGTGCTCCTTTCATTCTGCTCCTGTACCCCAGGAGGTGTGAGACATGTAGATACTTGCTGCTCTTATGCGAAGGAAATCTAAAAATTGCCTTGGGACTGGAAAAGAACCCTTCCAGGCCACCCAGTGGGGTCTTCTGCTCTGCAGAGCCTATGGGAAGAGTGCCACAGGCTGACTCTGCCACCATCCTGCAGGGTGACTTTAGGTGATGCCTTCTCCCAGCTGGTGAGGATTCCCTGAAATAAGGAACTGAAACACCAGGTACATCATTTTCCATTGTGAGCTTCCCAAACCACCAGATCAGGATGTACACTCAGGGCTTCTGGTCTCCCAGAGACATGGGAATTTAGTATTTAAGTTTCAATATCAAGGTTCTGCAGGCTGCTGTTGGGATTGGTGGCCAGCATGGACTGAGAAAACTAGCCAGCCATGCCCCTGCATGCCTGCTGCCATTAGGAGAGTCTCAGTGCAGACACATGTGTCTGCAGAAACCTTCCTTGCACCCCAGTGCCTCCCTGGTAACCTAGGTTAGGAGAAACCCAGACACCTGGCACATTCTCCTACATGACAGATGAACATCCAATGTGGGAAACTCATGGGAACCCATAACAAGCTCATAGGAAACCAGGAAAATGTCAAGACAAAGAAGCAAAAGGCAGTCTCAGATCACCAGCCCACGCAGAACAAGTCTAGGAGACATAGACATGGAATAAACTGGAGGTCACAAAACTGAAATTTATGAAAGGATAGCAACTGAAGTAAAGAAAAACTTCATGAGGTTGTAAAAGTAATCAGATCAGTATAATGTCTCAGGCAAAAGAAGAAATCACAAACACAGTGAAACAATTGCTGAGCATATCTAAAGAAGATATAGATTTTTAAAAAGAGCACAATAAGAAAATGATGAAAACCTTGAATTAACCATACAAGAAACCATTATACTGCATGAAACAGACTCAAAGAGATATCCAGGAAATTAAAATCTCTATTGAAACCTAGAAAAACCACTTGAAAGAAACTGAAGATAGACTTTCAAACTTCGAAGACAGGATTGTAGCTAGTGATCATAAAAGGAAAGATCACTTAAAAATAACAAGGAACCAGGAAATAACAACTCAATTACTGGAAGAAAATACAAAAAAAATAACTTAAGAATGATAGGCATAAGTGAAAAAACAGGGATCAACACAAATGACATAAAACATGTTTACAAAATAGCAAAAAACTTCCCAAGCATAGGAAAAGGAGCTGACATTCAGATAAGTCAGGCATATAGACTCCAACTAGCCATAACCAAAGTAAATCTATGCCCAGACATTTAATAATGAAGATATCAGAAATTCAGCACAAGAACAGAATATTAAAGGCTGTTAGAGAAAAGAAATAGATCACGTATAAAGCAAAACCCATCAGAAACTTGACAGACTTCTCAACACAAACAATCGAGTCAAGAAGAGCTCAGAGTGAAGTGCTTCAAGTCCTGAAAGAAAACAACTTCCAACCCAGATTGATGTACCCCACAAAGCTACCTTTCAAAATTAATGCAAAAGTAAGATACTTCCATGGTGAAGAACAACTGAAAGAATTCATGACCACCAAACCAACACTACAAAGAATGCTGAAGGAAATTCAAGAGAGAGATAAAGATGACCACAGTACCAGGAACAGCAGCAGAGGGGGATCATCAAGTAGGGAAGGCAATTGAATGGAGGGTAAAAAATGGGGAGCTAAAGCAGAAGGATAGCATGGCAGAGATGAGCAGTGCACATAGGACCTAACCAGTAATGTAGATGGCCTCAATTCACCAACAAAAAGAAACACAGGCACAGTGGTTTGGGAGACAGTATCCACCAGTATGCTCTATACAAGAAACACATATGACTTGAAAAGAAATTCATGGACTGATGGTCAGAGGAGAAAAGATAATGCTCCATGCAATGGGGACACAGAAAAAAGCAGGGGTAACTTGCCCATCAACTACAGAATGGATAAGAAAGATATCGTATTTTTATACAATGGAAAG
Organism: Dasyprocta punctata; assembly: GCA_004363535.1. Lineage (NCBI taxonomy): Eukaryota > Metazoa > Chordata > Mammalia > Rodentia > Dasyproctidae > Dasyprocta > Dasyprocta punctata. The sequence continues at coordinate 10,110 of RJWM01020721.1, read as the reverse complement.
CTATTCAGCTATAGAAAAGGACAATCTTGAGGCTCTTGAAGGTAAATGGATGCCATTTGAGATCACATTGATGGATGAAATGGTTCAGACACACATGTCTGAACATCATGTTGTATAAAAACTTGTAGGAATTAGTGGGGTCCAAAATTTACAACAAAGGGGGTTAAAGAGAACAAAGGTTGCAGCAGCAAACAAGCCCAGTCTGGGAGCCAGCACCATGTGTGGACCTCCAGCACACTGGGAACAACTAGACCCAAGCCTCTCCCCATGAGTCAGTGCCATTCATGGACCAGGGTTAGAGAGAACAATGGCCACAGCAGCAAACAAGCCCATTCTGGGAACCAGTGCCATGTGCAGGCCACCAATGGACTGGGAACAGCCAGACCCCAGCCTCTTCCAGCACACAGACTGGCAAACAAGAGTACTAATTCCCCACCACCACCACCATAAGCGACCAGTTTATCCAGAGAAACACAGGCTGTGATGATAGCTATGGAGGTGAAATGCAATTGGATGCCTATGGTGCTTTGGTGTTTCACTGATATTGCAGTTCTAGGGCCAGTGGTCTGACCATACATTCAGAGGATATTGCTAAGCAGTGTGTCATCTAGGGGAGATCTCCTTCAGAGGGTTTCAGCCACTGTTGATTCCCTATGGTTTTGTTTTGAGGTCCTATATCATTTCCATTGTTTTCTTTGATTATGTTAAATCACAAGGCAGGAGAAGCTATTTCAAGGACAGCAAGATATATTATGGTAGCAATTTTGGATTTACTATTGGCTTGTTTTGAAGTCCTTTATCACATTCACTGTTTGGTTTTTATTGCTTCTATTCTATTCTGTTCTGTTTGATTTTCACTATGTCCAAAGTTATCTGCAGCTATTTTGAAAACACCAAAAGGCATTATGGTAACCACTATAGATTTCATAATGTTTTGAAGTGCTGTATCTCTTACACTGGATTGTTTTGATTGGCTTTATTCTGTTATACACTTTAAAATAAATTTAAAAAACAAAATTTACAATAGATATTGTGAAAACAAAAGGGGAGGAAATGTCTAAAAGGGACAGTGGTAGCAATTGTTAATTTCCTATTATCTTGTTTTGAAATCCTGTATCATTTTATTGTTTTGTTTGGTTTGGTTTTATTCTGTTTAGTTTTGTTTGATTTTCTTATGTCTGAAGGTATGGGCAGGTGTTTAGAAGATAACAAGATAAATTATGGTAGTCATGGTTGATTTCCTATTGTCTTCTTTTGAAGCCCTGCATCACTGTCATTGTTTTGTTTTGATTGGTTTTATTCTGTTCTGTTTTGTTTGATTTTATTGTGACTGATGATATGGGAAGCTATTGTGAAGATAACAAGAGACATTTTGGTACCCATTGTTGATTTATTATCTTTTTAATTCTGTATCACTTTCATTGTTTTTGTTTGATTGGCGTTATTCTGTTTCATCTGGTTTGGTTTTATTTCCCTTAAAATAAAAAAAGAAAAAGAAAGAAAGAAAAAATCATCTTTTATTTGCAAGTAATCCACCTGGCCTATTATTGTGTTGCTTGTTATATCATCAATATGTTAAAGGCAGGACAACTATCAAATGATGATTCAGAATAGTGTATATGAAACATTTTGGTAATATTACAAACTAAAATACAAAGAAAATAAGAGTCCTACTGTCAAAGAACTCACAGAGTAATAAGGAAGATACATAATACTCAGAGTATAAGTCTAATATGTATGGTGCCACAGGGATGCAGAGGATAAAGACTCAGAGTCTTCTTAGAAAATGATGTTTGAAATGATTCTGAAAGAAACAGGTTAGTCATAAAAGAATGAAAAGCTAAAATATATCTGTGATATAAATGATGAACAAAAAGGCAAGGAATAAAAAATATTTAGAAAGGGCTGGGGATGTGTCTTGTGGTATACTACTTGTGTAGCATACATGAGGCCCTGGGTTCAATTCCCAGTGGTAAAAAAAAAAAAAAAGGAAAAAATGTAAGGAAGAAAAATCCAACATTGTACTGTTGATTATTAACTGTGGGCTTTGAGAAAGACTAAATTTAAAAGTGCTCCCAGGCTTCCTGCATGCAGCCAGCACAAGCAGAGAGAACCAACCAGATCCGCCTCTAACTGCCAGCTGCCCCCATCAAAGTGCTTTGTTCCTATGGGCAGCCAGCATGGGCAGGGGGGCCCAGCTAGATCTGCCTCCACCTGCCAGCCAATGCAGCAAGCATGAGTAGGGATACATAGCCAGGTAAGCCCCATGCACCTGCAGGCCAACATTGGAGACCCTTGCTTCTTTGGGGCAGTCATCACCCACTGGGAAAACCAGTCAAACACACCCCTGTGTGCCTGCCACCATCAGGGGACTCCCAGTGTAGACACACAGGTTAAGAGAAGCACTCTCACCACTACACAGCCCTGGCCATCAGGGAAGCCCTGGTGTAGCTGCAGGGGTCTGGAGAAGCCCACCCCATGCCCTGCTACTTCCCTGGGAACCTGGGGTCAGAGGAACCCAGATACCTGTTCCATTCCCCTACATGTTGGAGTGGCAGCCAATGTGGAAAGTGCCTGGGACCCCACAACTGGCTTGTAGGGAGGAACCCAGGATAATATCAAGATGAAGGAGCAAAAGGCAATCTCAGACCTGCAGCCCACACAGAACAAGTATGGAAGATATGGAAGATATGGGAGATATGGAAGAAAATGGAAGTCACACGCCTTAAATCTCTAAGAGTGTAGCAACTGAAGTAAAGAAACAACTTCATAAGATTGTAAATGTAATCAGATATAATGCCTCAGGTAAAAGAAGGAATCACAAACATGATGAAAGAATTGCTGAGCATATCTAAAGAAGACATAGATTTTTTAAAAAATGGAGCAGCACAGGAAAATGATGGAAAACTTCAATGAACAATATAGAAAGAAATTACCATGCATGAAACAGATTCAAAGAGATCCAGGAAATTAAAACGTTGATCACAATTTGGCAAAACAGCTTGAAAGAAGCTGAAGATAGATTTTCAGACCTTGAAGACAGGATTGCAGCTAGCAATCATGAAAGGAAAGATCTCTTAAAAATGAAAAGGAACCAGGAAATAACAATTCAAAAGCTGAAAAATGATGCAAAAAAAAATGATTTGAGTGACAAATATCAGTGAAGAAGCAGGGATCAACACAAATGAAATAAAAAGACTATTTAGAGAAGTAATAGCAGAAAATGTCCCAAACATAAGAAGAGGATCTGGTATATGGATAAGTGAGACAAATAGGAATCCAACTAGCCATAACCAAAGTAAATCTACACCCAGACATGTAATAATCAAGATATCAGAAACTCAGCACAAGAAAAGAATATTAAATCTGTTAGAGAAAAGAAACAGATCACCTATAAAGGAAAACCACAATCAGAATCACAGCAGACTTGTCAACATAAACCACCAAGTCAAGAAGAATTTGGAGTGAAGTGTTTCAAATCCTGAAAGAAAACAGCTTCCATCCCAGATTGATGTACCCTGCAAAACTATCTTTGAAAATTGATGGAAAAATAAGATACTTTCACAATAAGGAACAACTGAAAGAATTCATGACCACCAAAACAATCCTACAGAGAGTGTTGAAGGATATTTTAGAGAGAGATAAAGATGATCATGGTTTCAGGAATAGCAGCAGAGGAGGATCACCAAACAGGACAGCAATTGAATGAAGGGGGAAAGTGGAGGGCTAACAGCAGGAGGATAGCATGGCAGAGATGAACCAATGTATGCTAGTTGTAACCATTAGTGTAGATGGCCTCAATTCAGCACTAAAAAGAAACAGGGAGAGTGGATCAAGAAACAAGATCCATCAATATGCTATATACAAGAAACACATTTAACTCAAAAGGAAATTCATAGGCTGAAAATCAAAAGAGAGAAAAAAATTGTTCCACATGCAGGATACCAGAAAAAAGCAAGGGTAACTTGCCCATCGACTACAGAATGGATAAGAAAGATATGGTATTTTCATACAATCGAAAGCTGCCCAGCTATGAAGCAGGATAATCTTGAGGCTTTTGCAGGTAAATGAATGCAACTGGAGATCAAGTTCATGGGCAAAACCACTTGATTGCATACAGGTGAAGCTTAGTATAAAAAGCAGAATGGGTTAGTGGGATTCAGAAAACAAAACAGGTATTATGAAAGTGATAGGGGAAGAAATGCCTAGGAGGAGAAGGTGGTAACCACTGTTAATTTCTTATTGTATTGTCTTGAACTCCTGCATCATTTTCATAATTTTATTAGGTTTGGTTTTGTTCTGTCTTGTTCTGTTAGATTTTACTGTGGCTGGTGGTATGGGCAGCTATTTTGAAGACAGCAGGATGTATTATGGTAACCTCTGTTGGTTTCCTATTATTTTGTTTTGAAGTCCTTTTATTCTTTTGTTTTGATTGGTTCTATTCTATTGTGTTTTATTTGATTTTATTATGTGTGAAGGTATAGAAAGCTATTTTAAACAAAAGAAGAGACATGATAGTAACCATTGTTCATTTCATATTATGTTGTTTTAAAGTCCTGTAATGCTTTCATTATTTTCTTTTGATTGATTTTAGTCTGCTTTCTATTATTTGATTCCACTATGTGTGGAGGTATAGACAGCCATTTTGAAGAAAACAATAGGCATTATTGTGGCCATTGTTGAATTCCTATTGTCTTGTTTTGATGTCCTGTAATGCTTGCGTTCTTTTGTTTTGATTGGCTTTATACTATTTTATTGTGTTTGATTTTATTCTGTGTGAAGATATAGACAACTATTTGGAAGAAAATGAGACATTATGGTAGCTGCTGTTGATTTCCTGTTGTCTTGTTTTGAAGTCCTGAGTTTCTTGCACTGTTCTGTTCTGATTTGCTTTGTTCTGTTTTTTTTTATTCTCTTTAAAATAAGAAAAGTGCTCCAAATTTTTTCCCTTATGTACCTGAATTATTCTTGAATTACAAACAGAAATTACAAGGTAGGATACAGAACTGATTTAACAAAAATATGAGGCTCGCTTTCAACTTTTTGAGGTACCTGGAATGCTCATGCCATTGGATGAAGAATTGCAGATACAGACTTAAGAGTTATCAGCCTGGAAATGGTAACTGAAATAATTAGCACAGAGGATAGGAAAACAGAAGTCTTTGAATGAAGCTCTCAAGAACCACACATCCAAAAGTAAGGGTGAGACAAGAGCTTGCAATGCAGGTCAAAGATAGGCCAGAAAGTTAGCTGCAAACAAGGGAAGAGAATAAATGAGAGTGTAAGAGAGCTGAGTTGAGAACCCCATTCAGTACCTGCTGTTACCATGTGGTGTTGAAGGAAGTAGTAGGGATGAGTGACTTAGTAAAACTCAGACAAAGAAATGGTAAATTTCAGAATCTAAAAGCCAAGACTGTAGAAATGATAAAACAATTCTTCATCTTGGTTCTGATGAAAACTAAATGATTCCATTCACTTGTCAAGCCTCATTAGAGCTACACCAAAATATCTGAATCTTACTGTGGAATCAGCTGGACATGCTTGATTCTTTGAGTTTATGCAGCATTATCCAGGATAACTCACTAGGCCTTGTTCACTGGCAATGGGGCTAGAGTGTTAGGCCCAATTCAAGTAAGTATCAGACCAGGTGGTGCTGCTCCTTGTGTCCCATCCCTTGGGCTACCTTGGGCCCACTAGCCCAGTAGGACATGGCAGAAATGACTCTGTGCCAGCTCTGGTCCTAAACTTGAAGAAGCCTCTTGGCTTCACTTCCTGATCTGAAACGTCAGTCATCAATCATGAGCATGTCTTACTTTTGTCTCATGGCTGAGACAAAATACCTGACACCCAAAATTAAGGAAGAAAATGTTTATTTAGCTCTCACTTTGTAGAGGTTTCTGTCCATAACCAGCTAACTACAAACCATGGTGGCATGGCAAAGAGGCAACTGATCATGGTAGCAAAAGGGAGCAAAAGCAGCAAGAGCAAAAATGAGGGAGCGCAAGCCCCCTTTCCTCCCTTATATTGTAAGCAGGTTATCCACCCTAGGGCAAGTATAGCACTCACACATCTCCATGCCATCCTCTTGCACAGGTTCAGGATGTTTACAAAGTGAGGACCTTGCCCCCTGCTGAGTTACTTTGTTAAACTCCAAAACTTCTCAAATTGGCTCAATGAATCAACCATTACAACATCCTAGTGTGTAAACAGCCTCCCTAGGGCATGTCCTCCACACCTCAGGTTGTAGTATTGCTGAGTCACTTAGTTGACCTTCCAAACTGCTCAAGGTGACACAGTGTGTCAACCATTACAGCATGTCTGTCTTCAGCCTGGTCAGAGGTGTGTAAGCCCCATCCCCCAGGGCACCCTCATCTCGCTGAAGACATGCTCTGTTTCCCCAAAGCAGTTGTCTTTGGAGACAACCTAGCACTCAGCCAGTAACAAATGCACAAAAGCAATTTAAAATGTCTATTTGTTCACTCATTATAAACCTCAAAGGAAAAATTTTATTAACATGGAGGAATGTTAAGACAAATCATAAATATCTGAAGGTTGCTTGGAAAACAACAAAGACAGTGACTATACATCACTTTGTTGATAAAGAAGGAAATAGGAGAGGCTTCTAGTCAGTGGGAGGTAATACAGGAGCAAGAAAAAACTCACAAATTGTGGAAAGGACCTGCAGTAATCATGCCTTAAAGAAAAGAAAGCTACTGAAGAGTATGTTTTAAAAATATGTAATAAAAAATTAAATCTGTTAACATAACAAAGAAAAATACTGAAATGCAAAAAGTGGAATCTAACGTTTTTAGAAGCTCCCAGAGAAAAAAGACTTCCTAAATGGATGAAAGTAAAGAGAAGACAAGAAACTATACGTGTGGATAATTTCAAAGATGAATGACTGAAGAAAATACATATTGGATAATAACCCATAATACCAGAATTCTACAATCCGAATGAAAAAGTGAGCAAAGGATCAAAGGTCTATTTCAATCTAAATGGATAATTCAGAAAGTAAAATCTAAATATGACTCAAATCAAAAAAGTGTTGCTAAGTCCCACGAATCATTAGGGATTCAAAATTGAAGTGATAAATGTTCTTTTCCCTATAAAATTGAAAAGATAGAATAATTGTATAGACAATATCCAATAATAAAACAAGGATGTGGGCCCTCACATATTCTTGGTTGTGACATAATTGGACAAAGTATTTGCGTCATTATGAAAGAACAACTGAATAAAGTAGGAAGTACTGGACTATTTTGCAGCCAACAAAGAGAAACAGATCTACATATTGATTTCTTAGCATAAAAGGCAAATTTTAGGTCAATAAATATTAAATGATTCCCTTCCTGATAAAAATAAGCAGTGATTTTTCAATACAGATTTTTTAAATACACTAAGAAGAAGGAATTTTGATGAATATCAGGCACTTTAGGGAAGATTAAATTTGATTAAGAGGCGAGACAAGACACATTCACTGGACAACATTAGGTAGCTTTTTCTTTTTAAGCGAAAAAAATGATACATATAACAAAGACAAAAAACAAAACAAACGACTAGAGTAAATGCACAATGGTAATATTACAGGTTTACAAATCAGGATGATAGAAACTTGACAATGGTTACAATATTGCGTATCGTTATCTTTAAAATGGTTGTTTATATTAACAGATAAAGACACGTGAAAGTTATCTAATCATATGAATGTTAATTGTTCTTTCTCAATAACTAATACATTCAGCAGTGTGTTCATTTTAGCTATCTTACACATACATATATACAGATTTATATCTTTTCCTTTTCCCTTCCCTCTTTCCCCTTTTTCCCTTCCCAGTTACTTTTGCTCTTTGAGCTGTTTTTTTACCATTCCATAGTATTCATTATAGATTTTGGATCATATATATTTTTTCCGTTTCTTACACTAGGGAGACAATACGGTATTTACACATGTGGGTTTGATTTATCTCACTTAAGACTATGGTCTCAATTCGTTACCATTTGCTTATAAAAGTCTCAATGCAATCTTTCTTAATAGCTGAGTAGCTTAATACCTGAGTGTATAAAAATACCACCACTTTTTTTACCCATTCTTTGATTGATGGGCACTTGGGTTGTTTCCAAAATCTGGCTATTACAAATTGGCTTGCTATAAACATGGGTGCACAGATATCACTGTGGTATATTTTAAATTCTTCTGGGAAAAATGCCCAGAAGAGGGATAGCTGGGTTGAATGGGATCTCTAAACCTAGCTTCTTGAGGAATCTCCACACTGACTTCCACAGTGGCTGCACCAGTCTACACTCCCACCAACAGTGGAGAAGAGTTCCTTTTTCCCCACAGCCCCTCCAGCATTTGTTGTTGCTTGATTTTTTGAACTTGGCCATTCTTTCTGGAGTGAGATGGAATGTCAGTGTTGTTTTAATTTGCATTTCCCGAATGACCATTGATGTTGAACATTTTTCCCTATATTTATTTGTCATTTGTATTTCTTTCTCTGAGAATTGTGTATTCATCTCAGATGCCCATTTTTGGATTGGGTCCTTGAATTTTAGGGGCCTGATTTCTTTTAATTCTTTATATGATTTAGATAGAAGTCCTTTGGTGGACAATTGGCTAAGATATTTTCTTTTCACTGTGCTGGAGATTTCCTTCAACATGCAAAAACTCTTTAGTAAGATGAGATCCCAGTTGTTGATTCTGGGAAGTGTTTCCTGTGCAATTTGATTTTTGTTCATGAACTCTCTGCTTACTCATATATCATCGAGATTTTACCTACTCTGTCTTCTAGTAAGTTTAGTGTCTCTGTTTTAATATTCAGTTCTTTGATCCATTTTGACTTTAATCTAGTGCATGGTGATAGGCATGGATCTAGTTTTAGTTTACATCATATAGAAAGCCAGTTTTTCCAGCACCATTTGTTAAAAAGGCTATCTTTCTTCCAATGTACATGTTTGGCCCCTTTGTCAAAGATGAGGTGGCTTAGTGTGTTTGTAATTGTGGCTGTATCTACTAATTTGTTCCATTGATCTTCACGTCTGTTTTGATTCCAGTACCATGCTGATTTTATCACAGTAGCTTTGTAGTATAGTTTCAAGTCAGGGGTGTGATGCCTCCTGCCTTCCCTTTGTGGCCCAGAATTGCTTTTGCTATTCTAGGTCTTTTCTAGTTCCAGATGAATTTCAGGAATGCTTTCCTAGCTCTGTGAGGTAGGCAAGTAGTTTTTTAGAGCAGTGGAATTATAAATTATTTCATTGTGGAATGGCTAGCTCAATCTAATTAGCATATATACTACATCACATATTTTTTGTGACAAAAATGTTAAACATGTGTTTTCCTGACAATTCATGAATTTTGGGGATTTAGCTTGGTGGCAAAAGTACCTGCCTGAGAAGCACAGTGTCCTGAGTTTGATCCACAGTACCAAAAAAAATTTTTGTTTCATTCTGCTTTTGTTTTGTTTCATTTTGTGGTAGTGGAGAAAGAACAACGCCATTACTCACTCACTCTTTTTTCCTTTCTCCTCTCTTCCTTCCTTCTTTTCCTACCTTCCTTCCTTTTTCCTTTCTTCCTTCCCTTCTCTCTTCCTTTATCTCCTTCTTTCCTTTTTTCTCTCCTTTCTTCTTTTTTTGTGATACTACCAATTGAATCCAGAGCCTTTGCACTGAACTACATCTCTAACCCATTTTTAGTTTTTTTTTTTTTCAAGTAGGGTCTCACTGAGTCACTAAATTGCCTAAGCTGGGTTCAAACTTCTGAACCTCCTGCTTCAGCCTCCCAGAGTGCTGGGATTATAGTCAACTGCCGCCATGCCTGGCTATGTTTGTATCCCTTTTTAAAATGAAGACTTCATAGACTTTTTAATTTGGAAAAGACCTTAGAAATCCTCTCATCCAACTCCTTCATTTTGTGCATGGAAAAAAAATAGTCACTCACAGAGATAAATGATTTTCTGATCTGGTACCTTAGAAATGTCACATTTGGACTGACTCAAGTCAGAGCAATTTCCATAATGCCACATAAATCCTCTTTGACCATGATTAAAAGAAAGAACACACTATGTCTGTGACCATTCCAAAAAGATGTCTCCAAAACAAAGACAGGAATCA
>RJWM01020720.1:0-36651 GCA_004363535.1 Dasyprocta punctata | reverse complement strand
TGGGTAGTTATTTCAATGATAACAAGAGGTACTCTAAGGGGAAAAGAAGGAAGGAAGAGAAAAGGAAAAAGACATAAATTTATAAATATTCATAAATAAGACAGTTAAAAAAACCGTATTGCTAAATACAATAGCCATTGAAAAAGAAAAGTTAATATACCTGAATTGATGAATCTTACATGTCTATATCTGTCAATATTCCCAACCCCTAGGAAGGTAATGATATGCAATATTGTAACTACTGCCAAACTTCAACCACCTCAGTGTGTAAACCTACAATGTTATCATATCAGATCTGTTGTTGTTGTTTGTCTGTCTTTTTTGACTTTTATTTCTAGCTTCTGTATCTATTTTCTCTTAAATAAAAAAAAAAGAAAATGATACATGCCATAAATTTCAAAAGAGCTATAAGAGAGAACTTTTGAAAATTTTGCCATAAAAATTCATAAATATTTGAAAAAGGAGATATATTTAACAGATTTCAACATTATATAAGGTATACATGTAGAATAAGAAGGCAAGTGCTCCCTGAGAGTCTGTGCCATGCACAGACCACTAGGGGTAAAACCAGATGCCAGCCCTTTCCCATGAGTCACTGCCATTCATGGACTGTGGGAAAAGAGAACAAGAAACCAACAAGAAGCCAAGCCCTCCCTGCAAATCATCACCAGGCACGGGCCACTGTGGGAAGAACCAGATGCCAAACCCTTCCAGCACATGGGCTGGGAGACAGCAGAACCAAGGTCCCCGCCAACCCCCATAAGAGACTGGCTGATCCACAGAAACACAGGCCACGATGATATTCAGAAAAAATACAATTTAATGATTATAGTGTTTAGTGTTTCACTGATTTTGCAGGCCTAAAGTTGGCAGTCTGATCATCCATTCAGAGGATAACAATACGCAATGTAGCATCTATCGGGCTCTCCTTCTGAAGGTGGTGGCCACTGTTGATTCCCTGTTGCTTTGTTTTGATGTCCTGTATCATTTTCATTGTTTTGTTTCGTTGGGTTTTTTTCTGTTTTGTCTTGTTTGATTTTATTATATCTGATGGCATGAGCAGCTATTTCAAATATAACAAGATATATTAGGGTAAGCATTTTGGATTTGTTATTCTCTTGTTTTGAAGCATTTATTGCATTCATTGTTTTCTGTTTATTGGTTCTATTCTGTTCTGTTTTGTTTGATATTTACTATGTCTGAAGGTATGTGCAGCTATTTTGAAGACAACAAGAGGCATTATGGTAACCATTGTTGATTTCCTATTAGCTTGTTTTGAAGTTCTGTGTCACTTAACACTGTTTTGTTTTGATTGGCTTTATTCTGTTTTATTTTGCTTGATTTTATTCTCACTAAATAAATTACAAAAAATAAAGCATACAAGCAGGGCATGGTGGCACACGTCTTTAATCCTAACACTCAAGAGGCTCAGGTAGGAGGAGTGTGGTGAGTTCGAGGCCAGCTTGGGCTACAACATGAACACATGGCCTGCATGAACTACATAGTGTGATCTTGCCTCAAATAACTAGGGCTGGGAGTTTGGCTCAATGACTTAAGTACCTGCTTGGCAGGCCCACAGTTGTGAGTTTGATCCCTGGTGCCACAAAAAATAAATAAATAAACTAAACATATATAGAAATATCACAAGGCACCTCATAAACCTATGATATTACATGTCATTTGTAAGTGCATAATAATAACATATCTATGGAGATAAAGGTAACATACCATAAAATTAGTCATTTTAAGGAAAAAAATCAGTTGTGCAACCACCTCATCCTTCTAGTTCCAAAACATTCCTGTCAACCCAAAATAAATTCTGCACCCAAGTATTTTTCACATACCTTATTACACATACTTCATTATGATAATAGTAAATATCATTCCAGTCAGTATTGAGTCCTTTTATCCTTTACCCTGTAAGCCAGATAAAGGGACTCAAAATGAAAATTTATAAGCCCATTGCAAGATAGCCATAGGGGAAACAAACACTTCAAAAAACAGTATGAAACATGTGCAACCTTTTCAGGAACCAGATCACTCATCGAAAATGTGAAAAGAGTTACAGACACAATGGCATCCCCTCATTCTGAAGTCCCCAAGATGAGGAAATCATTAGTACACTTTCTGTGAAAGAACTTCAACCCTCTTCTGTATGGGCATACAGCATTCTTGGTATCCATTACCTGAAGGTGGCTGCCTGGACATGCAAATTCAACAGTATGTATGTGTTGATGGGTAAAAAGTCAAGCCAAAAACAAGACAGGAAAAATGCAAGAAGAAAAACAGTAGCTGTCCCTGGAAGAGAAACAATCAATAAAGAATTAGCAACTCAAAACTAAAGTTGCACACGAGCCACCATTTAAATGATCTGAATTTGTGGAGAAAGTATATATATTCATCTGAAGGCCTTCTAGGCACATCTCCACCCAGAAGAGCTTTCTGTAGAATTTCTCTACTTATCTACACAGGAAAAGAAGTGAATTCCTGAGCTAACCAACACTGAATTGACATTTCAATAGTCCTAGTAATGAATCTGTGACCACTGAAAAGTTGAAATTCTCTCATGCTAACTTTCTGTCATCGCAAGCAGGCGGACTCCTCAGCACCATCAGAACAGATGATCAAATTGGTAGGTAAGGCAAGAAAGAGCCACATTAACTATGTAGAAGAGTTTTCCTCCAGCTGCTGCAGCCCACCCCCAAATTTTCCCACCTAGTGTGATGGCAAAGGCACTCTAGAATGCTAGTGTTTATTTTCTCCTTTTGGAAACTTTTGAACTACATCAGCTAAGACATCAGTGGTTTCATAAATAAGCTTTTGCGATGCTGTTTGTGGCTCTATTTTCTAAAATGAAGTTGAATTTTGAGTTGATAATGCTGAAATTTACTCCCAGACTGTATAGACTGATCTATGGAAACAGCATGTTACTCACGGACCAAAGTCATGGATTAGTCCCAAGACCAAGCTGGTATTCAAAGCCTGGGATCTCCAGCACTGGGGTCCACACTCTCCATTGCCATGTGGTGCTGCCTCCTTATGACAAATGAACAGAACCTGTATATCTGTGGTGAAAGACAGGAAACTTGCATGAAGTAAAAAATATCTGTGTGCCTTTTTCGCCTAAACACTCATGAACATAAACCAGCAGATATTTACTCAAAGAACTATTTTCTATCCCTGAGTGAATTGCCACCCTGATATTTAATAATATTTTGTATTCCTATGAATAGAAATATACTCTAACATTACCACAATGTGACCATCCAAATACAGAATTTAAATACTCCCATTTACTCATGAGACCACATTCACAGTCCCCCATCTGTACCAATAATGTCCTTTGTAGAGCAAGTACTGTGTTTGGCTGCCCCATCTCTTTAGTCCCCTTGCATCTGGCTTATTTCTCAATCTATCTTGCCTTTCATGAGTGTAACTACTTTGAACAATACGAAGTAGTGATATGCCAGGAGTATAATATCAGGAATACCCATTTACTTAGGCTTTTTTCTTCATGATTTTGTTCATGGCTGCCTCCTTGGAAGAAATATAACAGAGGCAAGGATGTCACTGTGTTCTATTCGTGTTGCATGACTGATTTATCCCATGGCTGTGGACATTCTCACTCATCACTTGATACAGTGCCGTCAGATTTCTCCACTGTCAAATTACTCTTTCCCCTTCACAATTGATTTGTATTCTGGTGGTAATACATTGAAAGTGCATAAATATCTTTATCAAGCTTTCAACCAATTTATTTCTTTATATGCTGCCATATTTTGTGAATAAACATCAGTATCACTATTTATGATATATTCCAAACAGTCTCAACAAAATTCACTGGAGGCTGCTTAGTCCGGCCTCAGTGTCCTTTCAACATGTTTCCCTTTTTTTGTGTGTTCGCTTGTTTTTTGGTACAACAAGGTATCCTTAGTTAATATTAGGCTTCCCTAGTCCTGTACCCAGGAACAATCATTTTTCTATAGACTCCTACATTGGAGATTATATGTGCAGGCCAAAATGTGGACACTAACTATCCTTGTAGCTGTTAAATGTCACCGTGCCTAGACCTGTCAATGAAAAAATGTTTCCATACACACACACACACACACACACTGCATATGCACCTATTATCTACCTTCTAGAAAAAATATGAATTCATGTTGAAACATCCCATTGCAGTTGGACATCACAGGGTTCACTCCAATTTTCTCCCTTTCTGAATTGGTGAATTCTTTTGCCAATAATGAGGAAGTGGACTTCCATAATATTTGACACATTTAATGATTTCATCAATTTTTTCTCACAAAGACAAATTCCAAGCATTCCTCCTCACTCAGCAGTGTCCTCCATCGCCACCTCACCCAGGAATTCAATACACAATTTAGGTAATGGCTAATGGTACCTGGACACCCTTACCATTACTTGCATTCCCATACCCAGGCCAGACTGCCCCTCAGCGTGGATTCCTTGCACCCTCTTCTAGCTGACTTGGAGCCCATTATGGTTTATACATTGTGTCAACTTGAGAAGTCTAGCAGCTTAATTAACTCAGCAGCTCTACATCCTGGGGTGTAGAGCACAGTTACCTGGTCATTGTATCAATTTGAGAAGGTCAAAAGTATAACTGAGAGACTCAGGAAGGACCCAGGGTTCTTACTTTGCAAACATCTTCATCCTGTGCAAAGGAAGGCAAAGAGATTTGTGAATGCTACACCCACCCTGGGGTGGGGGTGTGTCCTGTGTGCTATATAAGGGAGGAGACGAGGCTTGCTCTGGCCACCCTTTTACTCTGGCTGCTTTTGCTCAGCTGCTGCCTTGAAGTGTTGTTCCTGTGCCATGCCACCCTGCCTTGGAGCCAACTGACTGTGGACTGAAACCTCCAAAAACTGTAAGCTAAATAAACCTTTCCTTCCCTAATTTTGGGTGTCAGGTGTTTTGTCTCAGCAATGAGGGAAAAGTAACCAAGATAGAATTTGGTACCAGGAGTGGGGTCATTGCTGTGACTGTATCTGACCATGTGGTTCAAGAGCCTTTGGAAATGGTTTGTGGGAATAGTTTGGAAAGGTTCAGAGATGTCTCCTGAAAGAGTAGCCCTGGAACATCTTAGGCTATTCTGTATGGGAGATTCTGGTCAGAACTCAGGAGACCAGAAGGCTGATAGTAAGCCTGCCAGTAAAGACCAGGCTCAGGAGGTTTCTGCTGGGAAGAAGGATTGCATTGGTTGTTGGACTCCACATGATGTGTGTTATGGATTGGCAGAAAGTTTGTCTGCATTTTGCTTGTGTCCAGAGACTTTGCCTGAGACTAAAATTAAGAACACTGGATTAATTAATCTGGTAGAAGAAATTTTGAGGCAACCTAATGTTGAAATTGCGGAATGGCTATTGTTGGGAGCTTTTAGCCAGATTTGTGTTGGAAATCAAAAGCAAAGAGCCCAGCAGGATAATTTAAAATGTGAGTTTGGCCACAAAGGAAGCTCCAGTAAAGCTGTGGACTGTAAAGAAAGGGCTAAGATCTCCATTGCTGAGAAGAAACAGAATAAAAAAGATGACCTGCAGGCATCACAGAAAGAGGCAACTGGTCCCCACACTTTGCAGCCTCAAAACTGCAAAAGTGAAAGACTTGGCTTGAAGGAGAAAGCCTCAGAGCATCATGTTCCAGAATGGCAGTGTCGGCCATGCCAGGTTCCAGAATGGAGACAGCATAGAGAATCTGTTCCTCAGAATCAGGTTCAGAGTGCCCAGCGATCCAGGCACTTGGTCCCTACAGCCAAGAGAGAGGAGAGCCTGGCTACTGCTCCAAATGGCAGCAGACCTTGGCATCATCCATGTCGTGCAAGGGTTCTGAGATTAAAAAGGCTTCCACCTCAACTTCAGAAGGCCTGGGAGGCCAGGCAATGTGCCCCTGAGAGGGCAAAATGTGAAGCTGTGAGTGTGAAGCCAAAAGTGCAGTGGAGAGCTCAGAAGTTTGGAAAAACCAGGAATGTGAATCATAAGGAAACCTGCAACGAGGGAGCAAAGTCAGCCCAAGACAGAAGCTGTGCGATGGTAACCATCAGAAGTGCCATGGGGGTGGAACCACACAAGCCCTTTGGAGCTCACAATTTGCCACAGATTGTCTCAAATGGTTCACATGGAACTACAGGACTTAATGTTTGCCCTGCTGGATTTTGGTCTTGCTTTGGTTCTAATACTTTGTATTCCCCTGTTTGTAACTTTTGGAATGGCAATGTTTATCTTGTGCCTTTATATGTTGGAAGTGTTTAATTCCGTTTTCATTTGTACAGGGGGTTATAGTTAAGAGTTTGCCATAGATATCAGAGATTTGGGACTTGGACTTTTCAGCAATGCTGAAACTGTTAGGACTTTGGCAACTCTTGCAGATGGACTAAATGCCTTTACATAAAGGGATGCACATGAATCTTTGGGGGTCTAAGTACAAAATGTTGTTTTGAATGTAATATAATGTTGATAGACTCAATGCTGGCTCTTGAGGATTGGTAAGTTGCAAAATGTTAAGAATAAGCATGCCTTTGTATGTGGAGACTGATTTATAGAAATGTATCTGGTTGCCAAGTTGACAGGGAGTGAATTGTTATGGTTTATATATTGTGTCAACTTGATAAGTCTAGCAGTTTAATTAACTCAGCAACTCTACATCCTGGGGTGTAGAGCACAGTTACCTGGTCATTGTATCAATTTGAGAAGGTCAGAAGTTTAACTGAGAGACTCAGGAAGGAGCCAGGTTCTTACTTTGTAAACATCCTCATCCCGTGCAAAGGAAGGCAAGATTTGTGAATGCTACACCCACCCTGGGGTGGGGGTGTGTCCTGTGTGCTATATAAGGGAGGAGACGAGGCTTGCTCTGGCCACCCTTTTACTCTGGCTGCTTTTGCTCGGCAGCTGCCTTGAAGTGTTGTTCCTGTGCCATGCCACCCTGCCTTGGAGCCAACTGACTGTGGACTGAAACTTCCAAAAACTGTAAGCTAAACAAACCTTTTCTTCCCTAATTTTGGGTGTCAGGTGTTTTGTCTCAGCAATGAAGGAAAAGTAACCAAGACAGAGCCATTACAACCCCCTCTAGCATACCAGTTCATGGTCACCACCTTGAGTATAAGAAAACACTTTTCCACCCTTCCAGAAACATCAGGGGAATGATCATGAACCAAAACTAATAATAAAGTAATCAAGGCTTAACTTGAGTTTCACCAAAATAAAATTTTTGAAAATGGCAGAATTGGGGGCCTCTAATGAAACAAAGAATTGAAGGGGAAAATGGAAATAGAGCTTTTACAAATGGGTGGAGAAAAAAAGATTGGAGAGGAAGAAGGGGAAGAGGACAAGTAAGTAATTAAGATGTGTTCCATATATGTATAAATACTGCATGATGAATATGATCATAATGTACTGCAAACATATACTAATAAAAAAGGATTAAATTAGGTATATTTTTCAAACAATGGGCAAAGTCAAAGTGTATTACCTCATCTAACCTAATAAAATTATGTGTCTAAAAGATGTCTACATAACCTGACTATGATGACCGAAACCGGTTTCTGCTTTGCACTGATCCATTTCTCTTACTTCCTCCTTCATATGCATAAAGACATCACATATTTTTTTATTTTACAGAGAATAAAAACAATGATACAGAATTTCAAAACAAGATAGTAGGAAATTAACAATGGTTAATATATTGTGTATTATTATCTTCATAGTAGGTGTTCAGATTACAAGATATAAGCATGCAAAATTGATCAAATGATATAAACGAAAATCATTTTTTCAATGAACTAAAAGAAATCAATAGTAGAGCTCTCCTAGATATCTTTTGTGTGTGTATGTGTGTATTATTTTTCTTTTCCCTTCCTTCTTTTCTCCTTTCCCCCTTGTCAGGTACTCTTTCCTTTTGAGAAGTTTCTTTTCCTTTCACTACACCTATTGTAACCTTCGGATCTTATTTACCCTTTGAGTTTCTTACACTAGGGAGACAATATGATATTCACACATGAGAGTTTGATTTATTTTACTTATGGGCATG
The DNA here is from genome assembly GCA_004363535.1 of Dasyprocta punctata. NCBI lineage: Eukaryota > Metazoa > Chordata > Mammalia > Rodentia > Dasyproctidae > Dasyprocta > Dasyprocta punctata. Next base: position 28,608 of record RJWM01020720.1, on the reverse strand, counting down.
GTCTCTAGTTGCATCCATTTACCTATAAAAGCCTCGAGTTAATTCTTCTTTATAGCCAATTGGTACTCCATTATATAAAAATAACACACCTTCTTTACCAAATTCTCAGTTAATTAACATTTAGGTTGTTTCCCAGATTTAGTTATTACAACTTGTGCTGCTATAAACATGGGTGCACATGTGTCACTGTGGTATGCTCTTTTTAATTCTTCTGGAAAAATATCCAGAAGGGATATTTTTGTTGAATGGGACCTCTAATCCTAGATTTTTGAGGAAACTCCACACTGATTTCCACAGTGTTGCACAAGTTTTCACTGCCATCAGCAGTGGAGAAGAGTTTATTTTTCCCCCACAGTCCTCCCACATTTGTTATTTGTTGATTTCTTGATGATAGCCATTCTTTCTGGGGTGAGGTGAAATCTCAGTGTTGTCTTAATTTGCATTTCTCAAATGATCAATGATGTTGACCATTTTTTCATATATTTATTTCTCATTTGCATTTCTTCATCTGAGAATTGAGTATTCATCTCATATAGCAGTTTTTAGATTGAGTCATTGATTTTGGAGGGTCTGATTTTTTTCAGTTCTTCATATGTCCTAGATACAAGTCCTTTGAGGGACAACTGGCTAAAATTTTTTCCCACTCCATGTGCTTTCTCTTTCACTCTGTTAGTGAATTCTTCCGATGTGCAAAACTTTTTAAAGATGAGATCTCACTTGTTGATTCTTTGAAGTACTTCCCATGCAGTTTGATTTTTCTTCATGAACTCTCTGCCTACCCCTGGGTCTTCACCACAATAATTCTCATTTTATTAAAAATTATTCATGAAATTATTGAGAAATATTTGCTCTAAATAGACCTCACTGATGGAGCTCCTTGGGGTGGATGGAGAGATTCTTACAGTAATCAGAGATAATGATTTACATATCTTTTGCTGATTCAGTCATCTTTACATTACACCATAAGTAACACAATAAGTAACACAATGAATAAGCTTCATGATTAAAATAAACTGTTCTAATCATTCCCCAAGAATAGAAGGCTAAGCCTATCTTTACCTGAATTTTACTCAAAAGCAAATTAAAGTCTCAAGTGTTCCATGACACAGACTTCTTGAACATCATAGCAGAAATCCTGAGGGAAGATCAGGCTCTACTTGTGGTCATATCCCTTGATAAAACCTTGAGAACCATGGGTTTTTCTGGTTGAAGAAGACCACGAGTGCTTAATTTCATGGGGACCTGCAAATATTGACAAGAACATTGAAAAATAACAAATAAATCACAACAAAGGACCAAGGAAGAAAAAGTACATTAAAGACAATAATGTTTTGCAAAAACATGAAAATTACATCATGTATTTTGAATTCCTTAAATGTCTTATCTAAACTGAGTGATGATTAGATAATAAAAAATTCGTCCAACATTCATTTAGCGAAAAATTACTGTACATTGATTCTGTATCAGACTTGAAATAAAATATTGACTTGTTCTCTTAACAGTGGACCCTCTAGTTACAATTGGTCTCACAAACGAACACTTGGCTTACAACCAGAATTTCAAGTTTAACTTATGGCCAAAATCTAGAATTATGACTCAAATGTCAGCCACTTGTGGGGTTGTATACAAAGACTTGCAATGCCTGAAAAGTGTATGTAAGAAAATTTAAGTGTCATTCTGAGCCCAGATGCATGTGTTTGTGGACATGATTTTGGTCAGTACTTTATATGATCGTTACAATCTAAGGAAGGAATGGAAGGTAAAGCAAGCAATCACAATTAAAAAGAATAAAATTGTGGAGATATTTAAGAGTGGTGTCTGTGACTGACTTCACAGATATGTACAGCATGTTGAAAACCACCATCTCAACGATATTACCGAGAAACGATTTGCCAAAGGAAACCACCATCTCAGCAATATTACAGAGAAAAGATTTGTAAAAGGGTTACTAAAGCCATTACTCAAATTAGAAAGTCATGATCAACAATTTTAAATGAGGTAAAAGTCTAGTATGTGGATAAATGATAGGCAGATGGCAGACTATAGCCTATCTGAGTCTATAATTAGTGAAAAAGCTATTGCAATAAATGCAGATCTTGTAAAGGGTAATCCATCAATGAGTGATAATGATTAAATATTTCATGCTGATAATGGTTGGTTTCACAATTTGAAAGTGACAACTGGGGGTCATAGTATAACTAAGCATGGTAAAACAGCCAGTGCCAATAAGGAGGCTGCTGAAAATTACATACACCACTTCAAAACAGTCACACAGAGAAATGTCTTTTATACTCATCACGTTTTCAACTGTGATTAAACCAAATGTTTCTGGAAAAAAATATGTAGGAGAACATATATTACCCAGGAAGAAAAGAAATGCCAGGCCACAAGCCTATGAAAAATAGGCAACATTATTACTATGTATCAATGTGAGTGGTGACCTCAAGATAAACAATCTCTTGGCTTATCACTCAAAGACGTTTAGAGTTCAGAAAACACAAAATCATGAAGAATAGGCGAGGATCATGTGGATATTTAATGTAAAAGCCTGGGTAATAACAGTATTTTCTCTTGAGTGGATTAGGGAGGCTTTCTCTTCTACTGTTAAAAAGTATCTAGAGGACAAAGGTTTACCACTCAAGGTTCTCCTCATCATGAACAATGCTCCTATACACCCATGAGATTTGCAAAATTGGCTGAAGAGTCTCCATGGTTCGCACTTGAATTCCTCTCACCTAATAAAACTCCTCTAGCACAGCCTATGGATGAGCAGATTATAATTAACTTTAAGAATCTATACACCAGCCTTTCTGGTAAGACACACAAGATGCATAGGTTCCAGGAAGGGAAAAGCCAGCACCTCCCGAGAATCAGGCATGCTGGGAATGGGAAAAGCCCCCAAGAAATCAACTACCCAGCCTTTCTGGTAAGCCACACAAGTTGCACGGGTTCAAGGGAGAGAAAAGTCAGATAGCACCTTCCATGAGCCCACTGGCACACAGGCTGAGAATCAAATACCACATCCCCTCCCCACCATAAGCAACTGGCTGGTTCAGAGGACAAGGTGAGTTGACAGCAACTAAGGTACAAAAAGCAACTAAATGCTTATATTGTTTAGTTGATTTTGCAGGTCTGGGGCTAGCAGTCTGAGCATCTCTTGGGAGGATGACAATATACAATATAACAAATATGGGGGATTCCCTTCTATCTTGTATTTAAAGTCCAATGTTGTTCTCACTGTTTTGCTTGGTTCTGATTGTTTTGCCAGTTTTGTTCTGTTTTGTTTTTGGTTTGATCTTGATTTTGCTACACATGATGGAATGGACAACTATTGTGAAGATAGCAAGATATAATACAATCGTGTATTGGGTATATGATGTACCCCCAAGTACTCATATACTTTTGATGGGGCTGAGTTATTGGTTTGTTATTGGTTTGTTGTCTGGCACGGGGATTGGCAATGTGAGTGCTGCACCCACCCAGGGGTGGAGCTGACATACAATGTAAGGGAAGGTGGTTTTTCCTCTTGTGCTTCCTCCTTCTCTCTCGCCAGCGTGCCTTGCTGCTTGCGGCCACCATGAATGGCTGCCCCGCCACGCCACGCTGCCTTGGAGCCAACTAAGTGTGGACTGAAACTCCCGAGAAACTGTAAGAAATAAACCTTTCCTTCCCTAATTTTGGGCCTCAGGTATTTTGTCTCGGCAATGAGTGAAAAGTAGCCAAAACAGATAGCTATTGTTGTTTTCCTAATATCCTGCTTTGAAGTTCTAAAAGTACCAATTTTGCTGCATTGATTGGCTTTGTTCTGTTTGTTTTGTGAGATTTTACTATCTTTAAAATAAAAAAAAATCTATACAACAAGGAACTATTCCTGAACTCCTTCTAGATGGTCCCAAGTAACAGATTTAATCCTCAAAGAGTTAAGGAAGGAACACTGCAACACTCATTCCTATGTAGGCTAATTGAAAAATCCTAGGCTAATGTCCCTCTAAGGGCACTGAGATCTGCCTCTAGAGAGAGACTGAAGGCTATGCAGAGCATCCTGAGCCTTCAATTGATCCTGTGGTTGATGACATTGTCATTATAACAAAATCCATAGGCTTTCAGGTAGATTGAGGAATTTGTCTAGGAAGAACTTCAGCACCTTCTGGCTGAGCAATAGAGAATAGTAGTTTAGGACCTTTCATAAGAGGAGGGGGAGTACCAACAATAAGAACAGCAAAGTTCCTGAAGAATAAAGGAAATCCTGCAAAAATGTACAGAGCTACAAAGATTCATAGAGAGTTCCACTCACACAGAGAAAAAGCCAATTGTTGCATCCAATTGCTTGATTACAATGTCATATCATATTACAGAACAATATTAAAGAAGACAGAAATAGACAACCTTAGACAAGTTTTTAATTTTGAAAAGTTTGGCATGAAAGGAGCCAGAAGCAAGTCCTAGTATGTTATAGACCCTCCCAAGGATAGGAGACACCAGAGAGTCAAATTCCTAATGTCCTTATGGGAGGGGACTCTCCCTCCAAACAGCATCCACTTTCCATTTCATATTCCCTTCCTGCAAGCTAAAGACGTCAACTTGAATGATTAGTACAGTATGAAATTGTTGTTTCTATCAAATTAGGAACAATTCATAACTTCTTGGTGAACACATGAAGAAAATTATTGATGTTTCTGGTAAATTATGCATACTATATGACCTTTTTATTATGAAAAGGTTAGGTAAGTGCTTGTGAGGTTCAGAATGCATTTTGGGAATTTCCATTATTTCCTATGGGAAAAATAGTCTTGATTTACAACCAACTTGAATTACAGCCAACCCTCATGAACACTAAGTTTGTAACTCATTGATCCACTATATTTTCATTCTTGATTTAAATTTTAAGTTAAAAGAATGTATTTTAAAATTTTAAACCAGATTACATATCAAAGCAAACTATTCTTGAAATGGCATAAAAAGTTAATGCCGTGTTTGTCAGTACTTGCAAGCTCACCTTAGATAGATACAGTACTACACATTTCACTTTATGAGCTACCCTTGACTTCTGAACAGTCAGATCAGTCATCCCAATCAGATTCATTCAGGTTAATGATGAGCAATGCCTTTAGGAAGTATACTGCTTTTGATTCCTTATATCTCCCCTTGGCTTCCAGTAGAAGACAAATTGGGAGCTTGTGAGTTCTAAGGATTTTGACTAATCCTATAGCCCCTTTGTCGCTAAGTCATTCCTTCAATGTTAGGGGAGTATGAAATAGACTGATTTTACTATCTCAGTAGAGGATGGAGTTGTGAACCTGCCCATGGGAACTGAGCTTGCAAGTGACTTACAATATTCAAGGGAAGATTTTCCTATCTGAAGTATACCTAAGACCTGCTTTCAATAAAGAATGAACACTCTCTGCACACACAGAAGTACGAAGCTTCTGTAAAGCCACAGCTGAGAACATAACCACTTGTTTGCTCTTCCAGTCTCCCATAGAAAGCTCTTGACAAGGTGGAGTAATATATTAAATGCATGAATCTAAGAACGTAAACTTTTCAAGAATTGTTTCATATTTATCATTGGCAATTGTTCTTTAACTTCTTCAGGAAAGACATTTTAAATCTTCCTCTAAATCATCTACCACTCTATTTAAAATGTTCAAATAGCATGCACCTGTTTTACCTCTTTTACAAACACAATGCACATGTACAAACATCATTTATCAAGGTTTTCAAAATTAAAATAACATAAAATTTGTATCTATCAGCTCCCCAAACTCTTGTAAATCTTTTCTTTAGCGCTCACCGAACATTTGCAATGGCAAATTATTTACAAGTACTACTGGGAGTTTATTAAAGGCATTAATAACCAATATATATGTCAGGGGATATTCTTCAACACAGAGGGAAGACAAAGAAGCAAGTTGGATAATCTAATGACAAAATATTAACTTAGATGATGATTGCAACCAGCAATAAACAAAATCAGAGCAAAGGAGTAAATGGTCCTGGAGGGGTTTATGATTGAGCCAAACTACCAGGATGACAACAGGAAGACAGAAGCATTGCCGTTCATGTACTTATTATGAGAATGTAAAAGATAACCAGTTCATCTGGGACAGATTACCTGAAATGAGAGATTCAATAATGGAGCTGGCCCTGAGTCATGGGAAATCTTCATAACTATCAGTAAACCAATGATTCTTAACATTGCCTGATAAATTAGACCCCTGATGATGCCTTTTTTGAAGCCATGCTTTCTGTGAATTATTTTAGAGTATGAGATGACACAGGCAACATGAGTTAGTGATTATAATGTATAGCCAGTGGCAGCAAACCATAGTCACAAGGGAGCTTCTATAAATTATGGTAGAGGAGAACATCACGCAGAAATCATGACTACATGATCATTGTATATTATGATTGTTTACAACACATCCCATCTCCAGATAACTTTAAATTAAATTTAAAACAGCTCAATTTTTAAAACACCATACATAATCATGTCATGTTCACCTACATGGGCTCTACATGATCTTTGTATTTTTGCTTTACACAGACACAGCTTTATAGATCCAGAACTGAAGGACACTTGAAGCTCATGTCTCGGTTCAAATAGATCCTTTTACCCACAGAACATATTACTAAATGTTGGATGTGAATGGATCCTTTAATTTAAAAAATATTCCTCAATAAAACACAACTTATACAAAAAGTACACTGACCTGTGTTTCCTCACAAGGTTGGAAGGAAAAGTTCTGTAGGAGTCTGATGACTGCAAGTTTCATGTTCATGAGAGCAAACCTCATGCCAATGCAGTTCCTTGGTCCACTCCCAAAGGGCATGTATATGTAAGGGTTAATGAGGTCTTTATTCTTCTTACTGAATCTGGTGAGAAAACAGTCATTTGTAGGTTAATGGTAAGTGAAATAAAGCAGACACATAAGCTTAAATATCACATGGTTTCTCTTATATGAGAAACCCAATGTATGAATAAAGAGCAAAATAATAGATAGATAATAAGAAGTAGGGCGATAGATCTTTCTCAAATAAGAAAGAGATTAAACTGTAGGAATAAGAGTGGTGGAGGAGAGGAAGTGAAGCCAAAAAGAGTTAAGGATTTTTATGTATATGAACTAACTGTCCATGGGAATATAGTCATTATGTACTGCAAACATATACTAATAAAAATAATTTTACAATATATGAAAACAAGTGAATGAAACATTAAAAACCACAGGACTCTTTGGTGGGCTTCTCACAAGTCCATCTAGAATTATTTGCCTCTGAGAATGGTAAAGTAAAGGCCCTTTGTGCTTCCCTTACTATCTAAACACTTCAAATCTTATTGAGATGAGAGGTGGGGAATGCTGTTTGAAAGAAAAATGTATCTTTATACACTGGAATTTCATTCTTGTTCATGGTATGTTGCCAATCTGAAGGTGCAAAGGAATTAGACTGAGAAAAGGTGAAATGGGTTTCTTCAGCAAGTCATACTAAATTGGTCAAATGTTCACTGAGGGAGAAGAAGAAAACCTCTGTCACTGCTTAAATTACTTTTATTTTTCCATTCCCTTCCTTGCTCTCCTCTGTGCTTTTTTCCTTCCCTTATTATTGCAGCTATTGTTCATGTCATCATGGCAATCTTCTCTACTTCCTTGTACTCCAAAACTTTTTCCATTTTTACCCCTTTCTCTTTGCCCATTAGAAAGGTTAAAGTCAGATCATTTTCAAGGGTACAGGATTCTTCTCTGCTGCATTATCATCACTGACTTCTTTGTCTATCACCTTCACCAGAGGTGTATTTTATTCAAATTTATTCATATAAATCTGTATTTTTTTGTCAAATTTAATTCAACATAATTTGTTTATATTACTGAAAAAATAGACTTATGAAGAGTGATAAAGGCACAAAACTATACATTTTTTAGCCAGTTCCTATACTTTGAAGAACATTTTGAAATATTTATAAGTGGTGTTTTACAAATAGAATGGGAATCCAGGAGGAGTTGTGGTGGTATATGGATGAGACAGCTGGCATGGTGGATGGTTGTTTGGGTAAGTGATGGGCCCATGGAGACACATTAATAGTATTCTATCACATTGATTATACTTCAGTATATGTGAAATATTCTGCACAGTAAATGCTTTTCAACATTTAGATTTCTAACTGCCTGGCCCAGCCTCTGACACTGGGTGAGCACTTGGCTTGGGATTCCCTGAAGAGCCTGTTCAAGACACTTACAAGGAAGATTCTCTGAGAACCATACAGAACAAATGACTTGTCTTTGGAAGAGTAACCAACTATGGAGAGTATGAGAGAGCTGGCCTAGGATGATGATCAGACACAAGACCAAGAGAACCTGTACCCTCCTTTGTCCTCAGGGAATATGCTGAACCATCAGGGAGGAGGAATTCTCAGGCCTTCATTCTGCACTTTACTGTCACACTAAGGAAATGGGAGCCAATGGATGGTGGAAACAAGTTTCCTATAGCTGGTTATAAAGTCAGAGAGTTCATTGGAACAGCATAGAAACCCTCAAAGGAAAATAATCTTACATACTTAAAATAGAAGAGTGATTAAGTAAATTATGAATAATATGCATGACCACTTAAAAAACCCAGTGGATAGTTTGTAGTTTATAGGAAGTAAAAAGCATACATAATACAAGGAAAACATGTTACAATTCTTGTCATCAAAAATTTATGTATACTGTACATAGATATATGTTCATCATGACATGTTAAATACATTTATCATAAGGCACTGGGACTCTGGACAGACACATTAATCTTTTTTCTGATCAAAATTATAAATCTGTGACTGTAATTATCTTTTGTAACCATAAAAATACTCTAAAAACAAAAATACATATAGCAAATGAAGATGCAATCACATGTATGTCACTTCCAGTAGAAGACATCATAAAAAGTTTAGACTAGCCTGGTTCAGAGTGGTTTCCCTTTTCCAGGGTCCCTTTACCTTTCAGGATGAAACTCCTCAGGCTGTGGCCAGTACTCTGGGTCCCGATGAAGAGCATAGATTGGTACCATCGCCACTGTCCCTTTGGGAATGAGCACTCCATTGACTTGAACATCTTTTTTACAGAGTCTCTCAAGTCTGTTTGCAACTGGGTATAACCTAAGTGTTTCGTTCACCACCATGTCCAGGTACTCCATATCTACCAGAGTATCAAAGGTAGGAAGTGCCTGTGAAGCATGATATTTTGACAGATTGAGATTTGGAATTTATGTTAAACTCAGGCTGTACAGTAGTATTGAAATTTTATGAGGTCCAATAGATAACTCATACTGGTAAAGGACCTTTGGATTTATAAAGAATCAGGGCCGGGAGTTTGGCTCAGTGGCGTAAGCGCCTATCTGGTAGGTGTGAAGCTGTGAGTTCGATCCCCGGTGCCGCAAAAAAAAAAAAAAAAAAAAAAAAGAATTTTAGTAGTTATCATGCCCTTTGTCCTGCTCAGTGTGTGGAGTACAAATACTGGAGAATTTGGGGACATATCCCAATCCAGGGCTTGAATTCCTCGACTTTATCATGGTCTCCTTTACCTTTCTCATATGAACAAACATGACAGACTACAACCATTACTCTCAGATAAAATGTTCCAAAGTCAGCATCACTTTTCAAAAGGGAGGTCACAGAAAAAAAGCAAGTCAGCTGTTCTACATAAGGTTTTTCACTTGAGGACTCCTGCTTTGAAACTCATATGCATCAGAAATACTACATTAAATTAACATGATATAAATAATTTGGGAAAAACTAGTCCCTTGTATCTCATTGTGACAAAAGAAGGTTTCTGTTGTTTACTACCAGGACACACAATTTCAATTCTACTGAAAGTTCTAAAGAGGATAGGAAACCACACTCCTCCCTATCCTCTTTGCTAGAGCAGCCTCTTGATTGTTGCTTAGGGTTCTACTGTGAGCTCTGGAAAAAGAATTTTGTCTTCACCTCATTACCAAACCAGCCATGTCAGCCCCAGATGCCAAATGGCATCATGTCCCACAGTCTTCCAACTTGGGCAAATATCTGCAAGTAATGTGGGCACTGTGTTACTATCACTCAGTGTGACATAGGTGAGGCTGTATTGTACAGGCCGAGAGGAACCAGAGACAATGGCCCATCCCTTACCTTCCTCACTTCTAGCTCTATGACTGGAGCATAAGGATGTGTGAACAGAAAGGAGTCAGATTTCCCAGCCCATCCAAGGCCCTCCTCCTTCAGTTGACAGCCAGGCCACAGCACATCCAGTGATATCAGCAAGGTCACTTAACCAGAATCTTTTCTAATAAGTGTTTATTGTTACATGCAGTGAAAATTCTGTGGATGGTTTTACTTGATATTATTGTGGTAATCGATAATGATACATCATCATGACCAGCACTATATTACAAATATCTTTTTTCATTCAAGTAGTACTCACCTCCTATAATTATATTTTGATTCTGTCTTTGGAGCTATCATAAATGGTTGGTGAAAGAAACCAATGTCTACAAGTTTTGTGAAAGTTCTCCTAAAAAGTGAAAAGGAGACATTCTGATCAAGGAGTCACCTCTTCCCAGGTAACATCCACCGACCTTATTGGGCAGAGCTGCATCAATCTCCTGCTGCAGTTTCTTCTGCACATCAGGGTGAGTAGCCAGTTCATACATAATGAAGGAAAGAGCATTGCTGGTGGCTTCATAGCCAGCAAGAATAAAGATAATTGACTGGGCCGCAATCTCCAGATCAGACATAGCTAAGTAGAGAGGAAACACATTTCAGATAAAACAGGTTAGTATATAACATCACAGTTTAAATGAGAAATCCACAGAAAGGCCCCAAACCCCAGGAAGAAGCATAGAAAAGTAATTCACAGTCATGCTGGGGCTGGTTTTCACACTCATGTCCATTTTGCAGAGAAAAAAATTAATTTTAATCCACTTTGTATCAAGCGCTATATGACTGTTATTTACTTGCTCCTCATTGTGGCACCTTCACCACTATCATAGCTGTTTCATTTCAAGAGCTAGCATCACTCCCAAACATATACTATTATCAGTATGCCTCTTAGATAATCATGCAAATATTTTAGAGTAAGTAAAATTTATGATAACCTTGTCGCTCAGGAAAAAATTTAAATTTTTCTAGCTAACATAGAGCTGAAAAATCATTGAAAGAATGTCAGACTGTGTCTTCACTGTATGAACAATTAAAAGATCTTCCATCTAAACATGTTTGAGGCAAATTAAGGGAATAATCGTAGGCCACAGAGAAACTCTTGCTACTCAAATTGAGGTCCATACTGCTTTATGAGGCCTCCCAAGCCATGCCCTGACTGCAAAGGTGAGCACTGGAGGTTGCACTGCCCTCTGAGGCCAAGGTTGCAGAGTTCAGACCCATGCTATTAGCTGGTCCAACAGGACTGAAGGGCCTCAGAGCACTCTGCATTCTCCCTCTGGCCAGACTGTCATCTCCACCTGTCATCTCCATGGAGGAACCCTGAGTAATGATGACAACAGGTAAAAGCCAGCCTACTGGTGGACATTGGCACATGTCTCTTTGTCATTCTCAATTATGGTAATCCTTCCAGGCAACATAGCTTAATAAAGTCACCACAACATATCTTGCTTCAGCTGTAACTGGAATAACTTTCTCTTCACCAATTCCTTTTAGGTATGTCTGAAAGCCCAGCTTCCTTCCTGGAGAGTTTTCTCCTGTCTAAATACTAAAATATATATACAAGTTGCCAACCCATCAAAATGATTCTGAGACCCGTTTTTACAAATACAGTATATATTTTTGTTCATGTACAAAAATTTAAGAGAGCTTTTCTTTGTCAAAATAATATATTAATTAATCTGGTTCTCATACATTATCAAAAATTTACAGATAATTATATGACAAAATGTCAAACTTCATCCATAAAGAGACTTAAGTGTCAATGGGTTACAATTGCTATCCTTTGGAAACAGTTTCTAAACTTACCTATCAGCTCTAATACTCATGATTTGATTATAGATGCCTTTGCATACATACTTTGACTATACACGCTTTGAGTAAAATTTATTTTTCCTGAAAGGTGCCGAACCTCAACTAATCATGCAGATGAAACCAATAACATGTACTAGATTCCTTTTAGATTCTCTTTACTGGGATGCACCAGATCTTGTTCATTAAAAAGGCTATATGACACATAGCAAGGCCTTAACTAACTATATTCGATGGACCTTAAATAACACCACAGCTGGTCTCACTCTCCTAAATGAGAAAAGTAAAATTAATGAGACAAGCTGTCCTCCAAAATTGGATGGCATTAGACATTCTAAAAGCACAGGAAATTCTTGTACAATTGTAAAATCTAAATGTTGTGTGTACATTCCTAATCCTTCTGTTAATATCACAATTGCTGTTCAAGATATTAGATGACAAATCAACTACATGTCATGCTCTAAAATTCCCTGGACCTTATTTTTACTCCTCCTATGAGAGGCTATTGCTAGCTCCTCTTGGTGGAAATCTTTGTTAACTATACTGATAATTATCCTAGTAAGTCTATTATTTGGCTCCAGCATACTTGTTTCTTTGACTTTGTCTCCTCCAGACTTAAAGCTGTATGCCTACCCAAGATAAAATCACCTGGTGTCTATCAAGGACCTTTAGATACATCCTCTGTAGAGTATCCCTGACTGTGGATCAACAACTATGACCCCCCTCAGCTGAAGAAGTCAGATCAGTCATCCTCCATCACTCCCTCAAGGCAGTTCAGGTTGCTTCTTCAGAGGGAGGATTGTTACAGGCAACTGAGTTGGATAGAAATATTATAGGCAGTCAGACAGATCTGGGCCCTCAAAGGAGCCAGTGCAGAAGACCAGATATCTAGCAACTTTGGAGGAAACAGACACCTCCCACTGCGGGCCAGACCTCAAGACAAAAGATCAAACAAATACATCCATATCATGGATTGATATTCCAAATAGGTGTCTATAGCCCTAAGGAAGCCAGGAGTCACCATCCCAACCCCTGATAAGAAGAGTCATTGTTCTATATTCATGCCTGTTTGCTATGTGACTGCTTTCCCACTTGTCCTGATTTAATCAATTTTACCTATGCAATTAATCTTATTGGTTGACCATAGTTCTATCCCACCTCATGCCCACCTTGTGAGTTTCCATTTTTCCCCACTTTGGACCCACCTCACCTCATGGTTTTGCTCTATAAAAGTCCCCAGAAAAGACAGAGTCTTTGGCAACCCACTTGGGATCCCTTCTGTCTCTCTCAGACAGAAGGTCTTTTCTCTCAATACATATACTCTGCTCTTTAAAAAAATGTGGTCCATATACCAGTGGCATCTGGGATCTTATTAAAAAACCAGAATCTCATAAAAAAGCAATACATAATGAATATGTGGTATAAAAACAAGATGGAATATTAGCCATACAGAAGAATAACATCGTGTCATTTGCTCGGAAATAGGTGAGTCTAGACACCATCATATTTTGTGAAATTAGCAAGACTCGGAAACTTAAATGTCACATGATTTCTTTTAATGAGAAGCCTAAAAAATAGATTAATAAATAAGTAATTAAAATAAAGAAGAGCCAAAGGAAAACCAGAAGGCAAACTTCTGGAGATAGGAAAACGGTCAAGTCGGATGGTAGAGGAAAGGGCGGAGAGAGTAAGGGAATTGAAATTGATTAAGATGTGTTAAATACATAAACCAACTTCCTACAGCAAACTACTTCATCATGTATTATTAACATGCACTAATTAAATGTTTTGAAGTGCAGAATTTCAAACTCTACTCCGTGACTACCAAATCAGGATCTCAACACTCAGAAGATGCAAGATTTGAGCCAACAACCTTATTTGAGAAGCAGAGATGAAGTCTTTGAGAGGCATCAAGTAATGGAGTACATGAGCACCAGTCTTCCCAAAGGATGATCTTAGAATGAACAGAAACTACAGAAAAAGGAAAAAGCTGTGAGAATAGTGACTAACCATAGTCTAATAAACAGTATGAAACTGTAGCAGAAAGAATATCAATAAAAGAGAACAGTATTCACAAGGTAGAATCTGTAACATTTACTCAATCATGGCCCAAATCTCATCTTCCTTAGTACTTATACCCTCTCTTTAATCTACTTCATCTTCACCAAACATCTTTGTAGACATTGGTTTCTTCTTCATTTTGTCCTGACAAAGATCACCACAATTAGACAAAAACCTGAGCAGTTTGGAATCATGCCTTTCCATAGCTGAAACCCTGAAATAAACACAGACCACCCCAATCATTTAATTTAAAGCTTAAAATATTATGTGTTAGAAAGGTCCACAGAATTACAATTTACACATGATAGAGTTTGTGATTCATTGCGTGAAAATTCAACAATCAAACTGATTTCCCATAGTTAACATAGACTCATTGAAGTTGAAAATTACTGAATTTAAATTGAACTGTCAATTCAAAGGTTGTATCTCTACTATCTGCTATGGAACCTGAATCGCATGTTGCTAAATTTAATTTTCAGTGAATTTAAGTATCATTTAAACTTCATTTCTATGGTAGCACTAACCATTTTTCAAAGGTACAACAGCTGCATGTTTATAGTGGTGATCATGTTGAATACCACAAAAAATATTGCCTTCTTCGTGGAAAACTGCGTCAGACCAGAGTAAGACAAAGATCGATAGACAGATAGAAGCAGATGTACACAAGCAGACATACCCATACGTATGTGCAGAGTATTGTGCTGAGGTCAACACATCTCTGCTCTAGAATACAATGTTAAATATTTAGGATTTACATCAAATAATTATCAAACCATTCATTGCTTGCAGTTGACCATGATAGAATTAGTGTACTTACACCAAAGAATTAAGCTATCCATTTTTTTATTTTGAAAGAGGGAGGGAAGGACAAAGGAGAGAAGGGGAAACAGCAGTGGAGAGAAAGGGAGAGAGAGAGGCAGGCTATGGCTATCACTGCACATGGATTGGCGCAAAAATATCTAGAGTTATCAGTTTAACTTTCCCCGCTGTGTACACAGAAAACAGAGAATGAAAACAAAATCCCAATAGCCATCAACACACTAGATCTGAGATATGGGTTCCAAACTGACATTTCTCACTAAAAGGAACCAGGAATCCTTTGACAAATGACTGATTCCAGGGCTGTCTGGGGAAATAGAAGAGAAACCTGTAATATGCTCCACATGATAATAAGCCATTACTCACAAAATGATAGTTTCAAAAGACAGAATCCTCTAGATACTATATTAATGGAGGTTGAGGCATGTCATTACACATTTATCAGAATTGATAGGGTATACATGTCTGGAACTGAATCCTAATGAAAACAACAGACTTTGGTGCTAATAATAACACAATGTAGATTCACATATCATGACACATGTAGCACTGTGGTGGGAGATGGTTATAATGGGGGAGTAGATGTGTATGAAATTTCAGGAGTATACAGAAAATGTCTCCTCAATTGTACTATGAACAGAAAATCCTCTAAAAAATAAATTCTGTTTAAGCTGAAAATTTGAAAATACCGAAAGTACTCCATGGGCCACTTAAAAGAGTTTCCAGGAGAAAAGTCAGAGAAAATGTGAATAACACAATAATAATAATGAGAAAAATTGGAAATATATAAGATCACATTGACATAAATGAGTGAGAATATTTAAAATAAATGATAAGAAAAAATGAGAGACACCAAGAGAAAAGTCAGCCCCACCCAAGAACTGGTCATGCTGAGACTGGGTGGACCCAAAAAGGAGCTAACTAGCCAGCTTCTCTGGTAAGCTCTGCAAGTCGTGTGGATTCCAGGAAGAGAAAAGTCAGAGCCTCCCAAGACTCGGCCTTGCTGAGATGGTGTGGATCCAATGAGGAGCTAACTAGTCAGCCTCTCTGGTAAGCTGCACAAGCAGCACAGGTTACAGGAAGAGAAAAGTCAGGTAGTACCACCCATGAGCCTACTGGTGTGTGGGCTGAGAATTAAACACCCCACATACACTGTAAGCAACTTGCTGGTTCAGACAACAGGCTGAGTTGATAGTAACTAAGGTACATAAAGCAGCTAAATGCTTGTACTGTTTGGTTGATTTTGCAGGCCTGGGTCCAGTGGTCTGAAACTCTCTTGAGAGGATGATAGTATACAACATAGCAAATATGGGGGATTTCCTTCTATCTTGTCTTTGAAATCCAATATCATCATCACTGTGTTCCTTTGTTCTGATTGTTTTGCTTTATTCAACAATCTGTTTTGATTGGTTTTATTGTGTTTTGTTTTTGGTTTGATTTTGCTATGCCTGATGGAATGGACAACTATTGTGAAGATAACAAGATATACTATAGTAGCTACTATTGTTTGCCCAGTATCCTGCTTTGAAGTTCTGTACCAATTTTCCTGCATTGTTTTGATTGGCTTTGTTCTGCTTTGTTTAGTCTGATTAATTGCTTTGCTTTATTCAAAATTCTGTTTTGATTGGTTTTACTCTGTTTTGTTTTTCATTTGATTTTGCTATGCCTGATGGAATGGACAACTATTGTGAAGATAACAGGATATATGATAGTAGCTATTGTTTTCCTACTATCCTGCTTTGAAGTCCTGTAGCAATTTTACTGCTCTGTTTTGATTGATTTTGTTCTGTTTTGTTTTGTTGGCTTTTACTATTTTTAAAACAAAATCAAAATAAATAAATAAATAAATAATTTTAAAAATCCAAAAAAATTGAATTACACCCTAGATTGGATATTTGTACATAAATGTAGGAAAATGATGAAATCTTAAATTAATCATTTTGCAGTAATCATAAGAATAACAGTTTTAATCCAAAATAGTCATGGAAGTTAGGTGTGGTGGTGTATGTCTGTAATCCCAGCATTCTGAGAGGCTGAGGAAGAAACATCACAAGTTTAAGCCCAGCCTGGGCAATTTGATGACTTACAGACACCCATCTCACAATGTCAAATCAAAAGAGCTACAAATGTAGCTCACTATGAAAATCCTGGGTTCAATCTCCAATACCCAAATCATGTAAATATAGTGTACACATACTGCACACACACACACACACACACATACACACACACACATACATACAACTGTGTAAGATAAAACTTTTGAGTCAAAATATGAAGAACAGGATATTTACAAAACCGCACATATTCCCCTCAGAAGCAAATTATTTTTATGAAAGAAAAAGTAAATCTTTATAGTAGATTAACCTAGAGAACACATTTTCACCAAGTATCTATCTGGACAGTGCACTTCTGATTGGATGGCCAGGTACAGATTCTGACTCACTGAGTCTGAATGAGGCTGAGAATCAGCACGTGTTCTGATGCAGATGATCCAAAACCCTGACAACTCCTACCCATGGTTATAACTATCCTTTAGTCTTTGAGCAGATTTAAGCCTATGTGCACTAGAAAATGCATTTGGCTACCGTATATAATATCCGAGTGTATGTCTCACTACAGTTTGGCAGAAAAGCTCATCTAACTTGAAACCTTCCTGCACATTTCCAAAACAACTCTCTGCTTCAGAGCCTTCCTTTCAGTAGACCATGGAGAACCCTTGCTTACCTTTATGGGACTCTGAGTCTTTGGAATTCTGGGACTCTATCATTCGCTGAAGAAAATCCACTTGGTGCTGGAAGAAAATAAAACACTTCATGATAGACGGTCACTTGTGATGTCAGAAGTGAATCAACGGTGCAAAATGTAACCTCCCTTCTAAGAATACAAACACTTCAAGTCCAGAAATGTGAGTGGTGTTGCATCAGTGAAAAAAAAAAAAAACCCATCTATAAACCATGCAGAACAGGACATTTACCTGAGAGAAAGCCAGCTCTGGGTCTATCAGAGCTGGTCTCTGCCCTCCCTGCTCCTGAACTTCTTTGGGTTTTGAACACAGAGCCGTGGGCAGAGAGTTGTTGTCCCTTTCTGCTGTCGCACCTGCCTCATCAGATACAAATCATGGGCCCCAATCCTTTTTGTCTCTTGCCTTATTTCTTAACTGGTGGCTCATGGATTAATCTTCCACCACTTCTAGGACTTATATACAGGTTTGGGGAAAGTATCTTGAAGTATTCCGCACTCCCAAAATGCTATACAATTCACAGTGATATCTGCAATGTACTCTAATACTTAACCTGCACACATTATTGTACTGGCTTCCAGGATACCTAAGGCCAAGCTGGATTGCTGAATGGCAGCCTCAATGCACCATAAAGAAACTTGTCCACTCCAAACCATGACGGGGCTCAAATTTAGCAGAGACAAAACTCCACCGCATACACTGAGAACTTCCACTGAAAAATGGGTCTAACAGGAGGCTTAGAACTGAGGAGGTAATTATTTCCCAATGCAGAGTGTGGGAATTTATAATATCTATGAAAATAAATTTTCAATGCAATTTCTATGCTTTGCCAATTTATCAAATGGGAGAGAAGTGGCAAAGTTTTTATTTTAATAATATTTATACCATGGCAAAATAATTTTCATTCCTGCTATTGTATATAAACGCTCTCTCTCTCTGATTCTTTATCATTAATTTCTCTAATATTGCTTTTTTCATTCTCCCAAATGTTAACACTCTACTGCTATAAACATAGTTATTTACTATTTTTTAATAAAACTTAGAGGGAAGTGCACAGCTCACATCTATATGGTTCAAAGCATCACAAAGTCAATATCCTCACATAACCACCACATTTTACCTTTTGGTTAGATTTCAGGCGATTTTCCTTTGTCCTTAGTACAAAGTTTTTTAAAAATGTCATAGGATCACTTGGGAAAATGGAAATATTTAGCATCTCATACAGTGGAGTAAGGAATGAAAAGATCACTGTGAAGAAACAAAAAAAGCATTAATATAAGTGCAAATTTTACTTGGAGCAGTTATACTTTGCTGAAACATTCACAAGAATAAAAACCAATAGGTTCTTAACTCTGAGTCTCTCCCACTGTAATCTCTGCTCAGCCTCTACTGGGGGAATGTCACACAGAGAGCCATGAATATGGCAGTGACCCTGCTGCATTGTGGAGTGACCAAAGGAACGGTATTAAATTCCCTAATTTCTTACCCTTAAGTATATTAAAATACAGTTTTTGGATCAAATGTGCCATAATATGATATTTGAATATTCTTTTAAGACAAAACAGTAATGGTAGATCTAATGCAGTATATATTCTTACAGCTACCATAAGATGAAATCACAAATCAAGAACAGAAATAAAATCATCAATTCACAAATATGTGGAAATAAAAACAGTCCAGAACAACAAGAGACAAAAAACAACTCCAACAGACTATTAGAATTATACTAGACATGAATGAAAATGAAGATATAATTTACCAAACTTGTGAGATATAATTTCCCAAACAACAAAGTAGCACTTAAGGGAAAATTTATACCTGTAATATTTTAAGCATATCAAATGAGAATAATCAAATGTCACACTACACATCAACAACAACAAAACTAGCAAAGTGCACATACAGCAAATGAAGGAAAATAATAAAGACAAACTGAAAACTAATGAAACACACAATAAAAAATACAAAAAAATAAATGAAACCAAAAGCTGATTCTTAAAAATGTCAAATTCCTATGTAAATTCACAAAGAAAAGAAAACAAATGGCTTAAATAATTATCATGAAAAATGAAAGAGGGGAAATTATTGCTAACACTTTGGAAAAGGCTTCTGGTCAGATGTGGTGGCACATATCTATAATCCTAAAACTTGGGGAGGCTCAGGCAAGATCATGAATTTAAGCCCAACCTGAGCAACTGAACTAGACCATGTGTCATTGGGGAGAGGAGTATCATATGAAATTCTATTAACAATTATATTGCTATAAAAATTGCACAAATTAGATAAAATGGACCAAATTCCTGAACAGACATAAAATGTTCTTATAAATGACTCTGAAAGAAATAGAAAATATTCTCTTATATGAGAAACCCAAACTATAAGAAAAGAGCAAATTAAAAGACAGATAATAGGAAGTAGAGAGACAGATCTTTCTCAAATGGTAAGAGGACTGAGTGATGGAAGGAGACAGGAGAGAGAGGAGGGACAGTATGAAAGAAAGGAGTGAGATGTGTTATGTACATGTACCAACTGCGCACAAAGTATGTAAACATTGTGAACTACAAGCATGCATTAACAAGAAAGATATAGCAAATAATAGATCTATAATGTGAAAAGATTGAATTTGCAGTCGAATACCATCCATAAGAAAAAAGATCCAGGTAGTTTCAAAGGTATTATTTACCAGATATTTAAAGAACTAGTACCTTCCCTCCACAAACACTTCTAAGAGTAGGAAACATTTCCAAATTCATTGTATAAATTCAAGATTACACTGATACTAAAACTAGAAAAACATAACAAAAAAAGAAGCATGAAACCAAATATGTCTTATAAATGCAGATGCACAATACCTCAACAAAACGCTAGTGATACAATCCACTGACATATAAGCAGAATTATATGTTATAACCAGGTGGGATTATCCCAGGGACCTAAGGGTATATCATATAGCATATCAATTGAAAAAGAAACAAACACTGCACAAGCACCTCAAGCAACGTAGAAAAAAATCACTTGACAAGAATTCAGTGTCCACTGGGACCCAAAATAGTTAGCAAACCAGGAATAGAAGGAAATTCTATCAATCTGATGAAGGTATCTATGAAAACCTGACCTAACACCACATGAAGCAAAGTAAAGTTTTCCCCCATAAGATCAGTAATCAGACAAGAATGTCTCTCTCATCATTTGTACTCACATATTCCAATCAAAAAACAAGTTCAACTATATTTTAGGATACCAGATCAATACACAATAATAAATTATACATCTATACAACATAATCAACAATCTCAAAGTAGATTGTAAATAGAATTTCATTTGTAAAAAAACATAAAATACTCGGCAATAAATTTAACAAGAATACAAAATTTCAAAAAAATATAAAAATTTTTTAAATCATTCCCCAAAAAACTTTTTTAAAAAGACACATGTATTTAAGATTTTAAAGCACCATCAAAACAAATTAAAGATTTAAATAAATGGAAAAGTATCCCATATGAATAGATAAGAACAATTCATACTGTATAGCTGGAAATAATCAAATTGATCTACAGATTTACTGTATTCTGTATCAGAATCATACCTGTCTTAGTAGAAAGTGACCAGCTGATCTGAAAAATTTATATAGAATTTCAAAGACTCAAAGCATGTTCAAAAATAAGAATACAGTTGTAGTAATCATACTTCCTTTCAAAACTTACCACAGAGTTGCAATTATCAAGGCAATGTGTTACTGGTATAAAAATAGGCATGTAGGTAAATGCAATAGAAATTAGAGTTCAGAAATAAAGTCATGTGTCCATAGTTCACTGAATTCTGAGAAGGGTGCAGTGACCACTGAATAGGAAAAAGTAGCCTTTTTGACAAGGGAAACTGGAATACCTGATTAGTACATGCAGAAGAACAAGGAGAGATGCTTAACTCAGCTAAAAACAAATTCTAACTCAAAATGCATCAGAGATAGAAACACAAGAGCTGCAATAATGCTAAATCTTTGAAGAAAAATAGGAAAACAAGTTTACATGATCTCAGACATGGCAATGATCTTTTAAATGAAAGCAGTAATGAAAGAAAAAGGCATGTTGCATTGTATAAGTAACACAAGAAAAATGCAAATGAAAACCACAGTTTGTACCACTTCATACACACTACAATGGATACAATCAAATTCTCAGAAAAAACAAGAACTGGATGGGGTGGGAAGAAATGGGAATCTTCAGGCATCCCTAATGAGAATACAAAGTGCTTCAACAGTTGTGGAAAATGTTTTGCCAGTTCCTTAATAACACACACATTAAATTAGTTTATAACTAAGCAGTCCCACTGCTAAATATACACCCAGAAAACTTGAAAACAAGTGTTGAGACATAATCTTGCACATGATATTCATAGCAGCACATTTAAAATAGTCAAAATGTGAAAATAACTCAAATGTCCATTAGCTGATACTGTGTTATTTCTATTGAACAGAGTATCATTCCTCCATTAAAAATGAAGTAATGATACATATTTCACTTCAAAACATCCTACTACCTGCAATAAGCCACTGTCAAAAGACCATGCATAGTATGAGTCCATGTATACAAAGTCTCCACAATGGGCAATTTCACAGAAAAAGAAAGCATATTACAGTTTTCTCAAAGCAAGCATGGTTGGAGATTGATATTGAAAAGAGTGCAAGATTTCTCAGTTGATGAAAAAGTTCTATAACTGACAGTGTAGATGGATGTAAATATCTTTGAATGTATAAAAAGCAGTGAGTTGTACATTTTAATCAGGTTAATTATCATTCAAATAAAGCTATCATAATGAAAGGAAGGAAGAAGAGGCAGAAAGAAAAGAAATTCATTACATACCTAATGAAAGAATTACTGGATCCAAAAAATCAAATTTTACAAGCTTCTTAGCTTTTTCCACAAAGGAATTTTGTGGTTTGTTGAGGGAATCAACGTTCACTCCAAACGATGTGCCAATGATCACATCCATGCTGTAGGCCCCTAAGATACTGAGTAGGAAAAGATGTAGACAGTTAAAACTATCCTCTCTTTGCCCTCTCTGGGCTACACATACAGCATGAAATGGGAGTTAATGTACATGCTGAGGTATGACTCACTCTTTCATGCGGACAGTCTTGCCTTTCTCTGCTTCCCGGAGAAGGTTCTTCACCAACACATCTCCATATTGTTCAATGATGGGGAACATCTAAACATCAGACACAACACAGACATAGTGAAATATGGGGATTCAAATTACAGAGGACATGACTTTCCCAAGGATGAATTAGTATGTGACATTTATGATGAATCTTACAATTTTTTGAATAAAAAGCTATTATTGGAAGCTCAAGCTAGAAAGTTAGTCCTAGAAAAATATTACAATCTATTGTTTACCTTTCTCCAGATTCATTCTCTAAATTTCTAATTACAAGTCCTCAGATTTTAATACCTCCTTGAGTTTTCCACTTGTGAAAGTTGGAGACATTGTTGTTCGTATTCTCTTCCATTCTTCATCTTCAGCTATGGAGATGGCTTTTTGCATAAAACCCACTGGACCCAAAGACTAGAATCCAAAACAAAACCAGTTTATTACACATAAGGGTGGGTATTACTATAGCTGTATGAAAGACTTTAAACATCACTTATTTAATATACATTTAGTGATGGTCTAGTAAGAGGTGGGCACCAAGCTACAGGCTCAATAAACCATCATCATTGTTGCCTGGCTTCCTGTTAGTGTCTTCAGATGACTCAGTCACATGGTATAGTCTTTAGCCTTCACATTTGAGTCTCTTTTTGAATGCAAATGCTGCCTTACTGGGAAAACTCTTTTTTCAGGGGAGAATAGACAAGAACAAGATCTCGTGTATCTCATCCAAAGTTGTACAGAGTAGAAATGGATTCATGAGAGATACCAGATTCCTTGTCAGACTATATGATGTTGCCTCAGACCAACTCTGCATTTAACTGTATCTACAGCAGATGTATTCTGAAAAAAGAGAAGTCTTGCTGTGGCGATTTTAAAAAACTGTTGCTAATACTTAAAGGATTAGGGATGTATTTGTTTTCTAAAGAAATAATGCAATTATATGGGAACCATTTTTCCTTAATTATTTATACAAGGAGACATGAAAGAGAGTAGATAATTCTATTTTCTTCCTTGAAACTTTCTTGCATGACTATATTTTGTTCTACAATGGAATGCCCAAACAGTTTTTATTATCAAAATTCAGCAAACCAGGCAGAGAAGAAAAATTCCTCCACTTAATGAAGAAATTCTACAGAAAAATATCAGCCATATCCACACTTGATAGTGAAAGATTGAATGATTCCCCTCAAGATCAGCAACAATTTGAAAATATCTGCCCTAACTTCTCCTATCCAGTATCATCACGGAACCCCCAACTAATTCAAGCAGGCAAGAAAATGAAAGCAATGGTGTACTGACTGCAAAGAGAAAAGTAGAAATGTGCTTATTTTCAGGCAACATCATAGTCTATGCAGAAGTTCTCAAAGAATATATAAAACAAGTTTTCCATATGTTACAAGAGTTGACCTTAGGCTACAAGGTTAACACAAAATTTAATTGCATTTCTATATAACAATAATATGTGAAAATATTTTTGAAATTTATAAACACTCCGAGGAAAACAAAACACTTGGCAAGCAAGATGTGAAAAATAGGGTGAATATTTACATTTTTAATGTGTTACAATAGAGACAAATTGTCATTATCTACCCTCAAATACTCCACCCCCACTCAGACTTCAAACACACTTATCCCATCATTCTTGCCACTTTCTGAAGCAGTTTTGGAGGTCTCCTTTCATAACTATGTTTACAAGGTGTGATAAAAATATGATGAATGCCACTGCCAATTGCCAGAAAATGGAAAGACAGGTTTCTAAAAACATGATGGTGTCTCCTCATCCATCTTATTCACCAGATCTGGCAACACGCAACTTGTGGTCCTCCCCAAATCCATTTGGGATACTGAGGCAGCCACAACAGTACTACTAAAAACACTCTAGAAAATGTCCTTCTAGAACTGATTCTGAAAGTGGCAAGAATAAAAACAAATGTTCTCAGAGTGAGGAGTATTTGAAGGGTAACCATGGTAATGTGTGTTTTGCTGTAATAATTTTAAAAATTTAACACACTGTAGTTTTTATTAAACATCATATATATCTAGAAAAATATACACAGCTTTTCTATGCTAAAAGCAAAAAAAATGTTGATGAATGAAATCCAACAAACTTCAAGTAAAGAGGTGCACTGTATTCAAGTATTGGAAAGTTGAACATAGTAATAAGACAGACTGTCCTTCATGTTTAACAAGAGACTTAACTTGGTTTTTATCAAAATCTCACCAAGAATTTTGTAGGCATAGATGAGTTTATTCTGAATTTGGATGGAAAGGTAAAGTGCCAAGAAAGGCTAACAGAAATCCACAAAAATATTAAATAGGAGGAATCATGCTCCAAGATGTTACAGCTTAAGGTGTAGCCACGATGATCAAGGAAACGTGGTGCAGACTCAAAGATCAATAGAAGAAACAGATGAAGAGAAATAGACTCACACAAAGAGACACAACTGATTTCTAACAAAGATACAAGAGGAATTGAAGGGAAGAGGACAGGTGTCCCTACAGTGGTGCTGAAACGACTGGAGAACAATAGGCCAAAAAACGGAGCCGTGATTTAAACCCTACATTGAAGCACACACTAAAAAATGACAAATGAATAAACTGGCCTTCTTAAAATAAAAACATTTTTTTTACTCTGTTAAAGACCCTATTAAGCTGAGTGTGGTGACACCCATCTGT
The DNA here is from genome assembly GCA_004363535.1 of Dasyprocta punctata. Taxonomy (NCBI): domain Eukaryota; kingdom Metazoa; phylum Chordata; class Mammalia; order Rodentia; family Dasyproctidae; genus Dasyprocta; species Dasyprocta punctata. Next base: position 3,187 of record RJWM01020720.1, on the reverse strand, counting down.
GAACTCAGCACTCTACAAGGCTAAGAGAGAAGAAACACATTTAAGCCCAACCTGGGCCAATTAGTGATTTCACAAGACCCTAACTCAAAATATAAAAATGAAAAAGGACTAGAAATGTAGCTCAGTGCAAAGGCCCTAACTTCATTCCCAAGTACTGCAAAAAGAAAGCAATTGTTACGGGAAAAGCCAACCTATGAACGGTGACTATAAACGACAATGAAGACAATTTGTGGTAAAGGAACAGGCCTGTTTCTTAACTGCTGGCCATTACACACACACACGCACATATGTACACACCCACTCAAGGGCACATAAAACAGGAAATAGAAATATACTCTGTGGATTGGATTAATGTAAATTTTCTGTTACTCTATGAACAAGATTATGTTATTTTATAATTATGCAAGACATTACACCTAGCAAAAAATACCGAAGAGATGTATTACAGCTTGTTTTGACACTTACTGTGGATCTGTAGTTACTTCACGGTAAAAATGTAATGAATAGTGCACAAAGATTCACTTTTTAGAAAAATAGATGCCTACCCGCCGGTTTGTGAAGGTAGAATAGCATTCTTTCACGAGCACTGTTTTGAGCATTTCTGGATCCGTGACAGCCAACAAAGGCTGTCTACCATCAAATATTCTGTATTGGGAAAGCAGAGCTGGTTAAACCAAACAAGACAGATTCTGCAGCTGGAGCCATTCCGGGAACACAGAATTTAATCCTAATATTACATAATCCTCCCACCTATTATTCAATACACAGCAACGTTAGCACCTAGAGAGTATGATACACAGCAGGACTCTAACCACAGAAGGCTCTGGAGTCTTCATAAAGAATAATGTAATTCAAGCAGGGGAGGTACACTAAAGCAAAAAAAAAAATCTCTTGAGATCATGGATAGAAATAATTTGGAACTTTTCTTAAGTTTAATTGGCATGTATTTAAGTATTACCTGTACCATTCTCCAAAATTTTCCCTGTTTTATAATATTTCAATATCAAAAATAGTATTAAATCAATGGAAAGTTAAAGACAAAATCTTAAGAGCTCACAGTACTAAATGTTGCAAAGGACCCTTGGATTTGGACAGAGAAGATTCAGTGCTGCAAGCCCTTACCAATGGACAGTATTGTCTTTTGGGGCCACGACAACGCACAGAACACTATGGGGAACCCAGTGGTTTCAAGGGACTGATGAGAAAACCTGAAGAGGTTGGAGGAGATACAATCTTCTCTCACGTGGTTTAACACAAAAGCACATGATTTCACCTCTTCCATTTCTCTCATTTAACCTGTACCTCTGAAGGATATTGCTGCTGTAGGTGACTTGGACCTCCCTACAAAATCACTAAGGACATAAGTCACATGGCAATACATGGTTTTAAAATATGCTGTATGAGCCAGGTATGGTAGTGCATACCTGTAATCCCAGCACTCAGGAGTCCGAGGCAGGGCAATGGCTGAGTTCAAGGGCTGCCTGGGCTACAAAGTGAGAACAAGGCCAGTCTGCACTGCATAGTAAAATCTAGTCTCAAAAATAAAATAAAGGCCAAGGATATAGCTCAGCAGTAAAGCTCCTGTCTGGCAAGCACAAGGTTGCAAGTTCGATCCCTGGTACCGAATAAAATAAAATATTGTATATGACTTCTTCAAAGGAAATAGAATTAGATAGACAAGGAAATATGTGGATATGCTTTGGTTGAAAAGTCTTGGCTTGAAATCAATATTCAAAAGAAACTCAAAAGCCAGACATGTTGGCACACACCTGTAATTCCCATATTTGGGAGGCTGGGGCAGGAGGATCCACAAGTTCAAAGCCAGCCTGGACTACACAGTGAATTCAAGGCCAACCTGAACTACATACCAAGACCATGTCTCAAGAAACCAAAAAGAAGAAAAATGTAAAAAGAAACGAAAAGTCCATGCATATGCACAAGAAATAGAAAAGATGCTGTGTAGGAATCATTCCCCAATTTGTTTACCTATAATCCCAGCCCATCTTTCCATGGCAAACATCAAACTTGAAATTTTTGGAGTATTGGATTTTATAAGTTAATAAATGTAAGACAGTAATGTGAAACATTTATGAACATATAAATCAGGACCTAAAATAAAGCATCTTACATAATTTTTTATATAACTAAGTTTAGGTGTATATTTTAGATACCTTTTAGATAATCAGATTCATCATAGGGAATTTGTACCTATACATGATATATTTGGATTTCTCTATTTTTGCCAATTCCCTCTCCTTCCTTCAACACATCTCTCCTCCCTATTTGCAAAGCTTTGATTCCATTTTATCCTTTTTTTATCGTTTTTTCCTGTTTCCCTTCATTCTTTCACCCTTCCCCCACCCTAGTTCTTCATGTGTAATTAAACAGGAACTAAGAAAGGGAAAATGGAGGAGAATGACCAGACACTGTTCCAAAAGTGAAGTTAGGAGTTTCTGAATCATCAAAGCCTGCAAAAAAGACATAATGTGCAACTTTTAGTCTAGTTCAAGTTATGACCCTGGTGATGTAGATGACTCCAGCAAAACAAGCCTAATGGTACACAACTGTATCCCAAGAACTCTAGAGTGACACTGTCTTCCTGCAATGAGTGCCTCATTCTAACAAGTCTACCAGATGGAAGTTTCCAATATACTCACCCCCACATTTTTCCATACTTTTGATGGCACTCTAAGTCAAATTTCCATGTACCCTGGGAAGAGAAAACATGTAAGTCCATTATGGTTCTAAGTCTCTAATTGGGTCACAAATAACTAGAATCCTATGAACTCAGGCTTATTATCTCTCAGTAGCAGCTATAAGGATGCTCTTATTCAGAAATGTCCAAAGAAAAAGGAGGGATAATAGAGGAGATATCTGAAGTGAGGAATTAAAATCACCCTTGAAATTTTTTGGTGTGTTACACATGTCAAAAGAATGTTTGTTGATGAATACTAAATAACTCCTTGTCTGCCTGAGTTGTTTTTGCTTGTGTATGTGATGTGTCTAAATTCCTACCAGTGACTGAACTAGTCCCTCCCAGACATGAGAAAATCATGGGCAGTGGATATAGCTCAGCAGCACAAGCACCTGTCTGGCAAGTGCAAGGTCCTGAGTTTGATTCCATTAGAGAGAGAGAGAGAGAGAGAGAGAGAGAGAGAGAGAGAGAGAATCAAAGATGAGCACAAAA